>JAFELO010010668.1:0-26853 GCA_017140195.1 Eumaeus atala | reverse complement strand
GCCGACCCTCCTTCCTTGCCCCCGGGAACTGACCAGACCGCAGGCAGCGGTCAGACGTTTCCCAGAGGCTATCCCCGAGGTGCACGAGAGATATCGCCAGCACTCTCCCGTGCACCTCGTCTGGACCCGGTGCCCTCCTCTTACTCTGGAGGCGAGCCAGAATCGCCTCCATTTCAGCCTCCGTGACGGGTGGCGGAACACCCTCCTCCTCGTCCGACGTCTGCCGAGCCATCCTGGGGGGCGTGAAGCCCACGGGTGTGTCGGGGAACAATTCCCCGACGATCCTCCCCAGGTGGTCCGGCTGGAGCGTCTCCGTGATGGGGGCCGACGGAGCGCGGAGCTTGTTCCGCGCCCATTTGTACTGTCGACCCCAGGGATCCCTCTCGAGATCCCGCACGAACTCCAGCTGGGCCTCCTCCTTGGCTCGGCAAATGGCCTGCTGCAGGATCTTCACCTTCTCCACGTAGACCCTGCGCAGCCTGTCGTCCCTTTCGACGTCCTGGGGTCGTCTCCGCCTGCTCCGGGTGTACTGCCTCCTGGCCCCGTTGCATGCGGCCCGGAGGCCGGACAATTCGGCCGTCCACCAGTAGAGCGCCCGCCGCTGGGGGGAACTCTTGGCGGGCGGCATGGCCGCTCTGCACACCGCACTGAACGCGTCGCAGACCCGACCAGCCGCCTCGTCCACCCCTAACTCCGGCAGCGGCGGGAGACTCCAACGGCCAGTTCCCGGTTGAGCCTAGTGAGAGCCCAACGCGGAAACCGGCTCTTCCCCCTGGACGACGACGACGTGACGTTGGATGAACGGAGGTCGGAGACACCTCGAACCTTATATAGCGGTGGTCCGAGAGCGTCTCCACCTCCGTTTCCACCCTCCACCACTCTGCACGCGATGGCCGGCGTGGCGAAAGTGACGTCCACCACGGAACCTCCCGACCATCGCACGCACGTCTGGACTGTCCCCTTATTGAGGAGGGACAGTCCGGCAGATACCGCCCACTTCTCCACCTCCCTCCCTTTCGGGTTTGTGACCGGGTTACCCCATGCCGTGGACTTGGCATTGAGGTCCCCGGCCGCGAACACCTGGAGGGGGGCTAGCTGCCCTACCAGCGGCCCCAGAACTTCGAGAAACCGTTCCAGGGCCGCCAGATTGCGGTAAGGAGAGAAGTAGACCCCTACGAATGCCACCTCTCCCCAAACCGCCGCCACGTACCCGCGGCCCCTCGCCTTGACTACGAGGGGGGGCCGGCTCCAGGCCGCACCACGATCTCCACCGAGCCGTCGGTGTCCCCAGCCCAACTTTGACTGGAGGGCACGGCGTACGGCTCGGCCACGATCGCGACGTCTATCGCCCACTCCGTCATGGACTGCAGGAAAAGGTCCTGAGCGGCGGAATGGTTGACATCCGCCTGGAGGACGCTGAGATGGCGTGGCACATTAGGCCATCTCTACGTCCTACCCCGAACGGTTCCCCCTCTGAGAGATAGGGGGAACATTCCCGCGCTGGACGGGGGGCTTGCAGGAAATGCCCCCCATGACGTGGCCCGCCGGCCTGCCGGCGTCCGCGCACACCGCACAATGCGCGGAGGCCGAAAACCCTCCGGCCTTGTGGCCGGGCTGACCGCAGTGGTAGCACAGATTGCTGCGGTCAGTGCCACCGGGGCACGTACTGGACACGTGCCCCATCCCCAGGTAGCGGTAGCAGTGCCTGGGGCGCGCCTGCAGGAAGTGGACTGTGATGCGACACAACCCCACCGTTATGCTCCCAGCCTCGAGCAGCTTCTTAGCCGCTGTCGCCGGTTCGTCACTGCCTCCGGCCGTAACTTGACTATTACGACAGCTTCGGCTTCGTCACCTCCTTCTTCTTCGCTGGCGGCGCAGAAGCCGCCGGTGTGTTTGTCTTCTTCGCCAGCGGCGCTGATGCCGCCGGATTCTTCGCCCCCTTCCGGCGGACGACGTCCGTCCATTTCTCCCCCTCTCTTGGGACCTGCTCTTCCGCCCCCCTCTGTATAGGAGGGGCCACCGTATTCGCGGTGGAGGGCCCGAACGCCGTCCACTCTGGCTTGCTAACCCTACCCTTTCCTTTACCCTTCCCCTTTGTGCTTTGGGGAAGGGCCGGGAACTCCCGCAAATTGGGCCCCACGTCTCCTTCTTTATCGGAGTTGGCCACTGGCACCGTCTTCTTTGCCGCTATGGCGGCCCTCGCTTCTACCGCCAGCGGCCTGCTGTCCCCGGCTAGAGGCGGGCGGCAGGGTGGGGCAGGAGGGATAGGTACCTCCAGACCGGATATGCGGGCGTCTACGATATTGCCCGCCATCTGGGCCACCTCCTTCATGAAGTCGGCCGATGTAGGTGCTGCCTCAATCCCATCAGCCGACTTTTCCCGCGCCTCTTCAAAATCGCGCCTGTAGTCGCGGACCTCCTCACGCAGGTTACCCAGTTCGCGCTGCAGCCGCGCGTCATCCGCCTTCAACCGCCGGACCTCCTCGTCCTCCGTGCGGACCACCAGGGATTCAATTATCTCCCTGATGGATCCCGCGGCCCTCCTGATCTTGGATGCGTATCCCCCTTTCAGATTGGTGGACCTACCCGTGAGGTCCACTATAAGCCTGATATTGTCCTCCGCCGCCCCCATGATCTCATCAGCCCCACACCGACTGACGTCCTCCGATCCGGAACCGGAGTCCCCAGAACCCTCCGTGAACAGTCGCTTGCGCCCCATTTCCGACTCCGACAAGGACGCCAGCGAAGAAAGGTCCTCCAAGACCTCCAAATCTGCCAAGTTCACCCCAGAGCGACCCCCACCCCTTTCCCGTGACGAACCCGTCCTCCCCACGAAACCCCCCCCTCGACATGCTCCCATCTCAAAAGACGAAAACAGCACAACAATAAAGGAAAAAAAAACACGCAAAACACCAGACACAATTCTCGCAGAAGTTTCACCAAATCAAAATTTGATGTAAACAAACTGCGGAAATCCCACCAAATACGTCCGACACAGACACACACACACGAAACAGAAAGTTCTTCGCCCTTCGCCTGCAGAAGTTTCTTCGCCCCGCCCCAGCATGGCGCGCCTCTTGCTGACATATAGCGCCGTCGTCTTATCCACGTTGACAGACATGCGCCACATATCGAGCCACTCCGGCAACCGGTTTAGCATACGCCCAGTTGCGAGCTCCAGCTTTCGGGACGAGGTGACGTATGCACTGTCATTGGCGAACAGCACGAGCATGACATCCGCCTCACCCTCTCCCGAAGGATCAGTGAGTGTGGGGATATCGTTGGGGTAGGCCGCGCACAGGCAACTGCCCTGTGGCACTCCGGTGCTTATGACCTTCACCGAAGAATGGAGACATTCTCCACCGCTACACTACCAAGAATGACGCCACTAGTCTCACAAGCGCCAACGGGATGCCGGCGTCCTCCAACTTGTACAGGAGCCACACCCTGTCGAAGGTCTTCTCCATATCGAGAAAGACCGCGACAGAGTGTCTCCCTTTGTTAATTTGATAAGCCGAGCCGATAAGAAGAGATAATAATGATAAATAATAATATCTGTGGATTTAAAACACCACGTAAGCCTTTTTTTTATTGACGCGGGAAAACGCATTTACGCGCCTTTACCTGCCCTGGGTGGGTTCCAGTGGGACTCGCGGCACATGATTAGTGCCGAATACCTACAAAAACGACCGCGAGTACCATCAGTGCCGCTCTTGGTAAGGTGCCCCGGATCAACAATCATCAGGGCATCTCGACGGCTAGCCAGTCCCCAAGAGACCAACTCCACCTCCACAAATAGGGTTTCCCCGCACTAAAGGACAACGTGCGCAAAAGCGCCACCTCCTGTTGCTCTTTAAATAAGAGGGTACCGAGAGCGATTCCTCCTTCTGATTTTTACGACCCCCTTCTTATAAGAGGGGCGCAAAGTTCCCCCTCGGTTCAATTGGCTTCACCTGCGTTCACCCCAGGCTACTAAGCCCCACCGCTACGACAAGGCTTGAACCATGGTGGGGACACCACGTTAGCCTAGCCCTTTGTTAAGTACCGTAAGAACTTGTGTTACAGTTACTAGACAACGGAAATATATAAATTTAATAATTTTATACATTTAAGAAATATTATGTAATTAAGATTTTTACTATAGAAATACATATATAAACATCCATGACCTAGGCGAGATTCGAACCCACGACCTCTGGCGTAACACACGCACTAACCGCCACGTCAACTGAGCCAGCCAGCCGGTCGTCCAATGTGGTCGGATATGTGGTGAACATTCCCGCTCCAACGAATTTTTATTAGGACCAGCACCTCACAATTTGGAAATAAAACGCTCCGCTTATGCATTTTGTACCACACGTGCATATGCCGTGATCCTGCGAGAACAAAAGAGGATGCGCCCCACTACGTGTATCCCTCGTCGCAGTTATCGCCGCTGCGCCCGCACATACTCGCCTGCTTGCCTTCGCTAATACACGCCTTATGTCTTTGCGCTAAGTGCTGATTCTATACTTATAAAATTTTATACTTTTATTTCGGCCTAGTAAATTGTCTCTATCATTCAAAATTATCAATCAATTTAGTGTACAATGTTAATTATTTCGCTTTTTACCTATAGAAAAGTTTAAACTAGACCTTTAAACCGAAACAATGAAGTGAATCAAACAATGATGGGATTGTGCCTCTCTCAATGAACGCCAAGACGACCGACCTCTTGCTACTCGCATCCATCCCGGACAAGGAGAGAGAGAGAGAGAGGCCTATGTCCAGCAGTGGACCGATAAGGGCTGATAATGAAAAAATAATAATTAAAATCACTAAAAATAACTGAATATTTGTTGGATACACTTAATTTGGGTAATAGGTATTTTCTAACGGATATACCGATATATAACATTTATTGTACACGAATTAATAATATTTTTGCAAAAGTAGGAATAGGTTTGTTTACATTTATATTGTGTACTACCTGTTTTAATGATAAAATTGTACCGAAGATTACCTCCGTTGTCTTTAAATCTAATTTAAATAGGAAATATCACTTTGAACATGTTTCAAGTCTTTTACAATGTCAGTTGACTGGTCACAAGAACCAGTAGTCTGTATACCCAAATACTTTACTATACTTAAAAACAAAAAAGGAGTATAGCAAACTTGACTACGACTTGAAATGATGCATTTACAGGCATTTACCAGCTGATCTAGCATGTGTTCACCAAACTTATTAGCCCCTAGGAGGCAGAAATCTAGCTGCAATTTCCAAAAAATACATATTCGGTGTAGGTACAAAGCACAATCCGCGCAACCTATCACGGGTCAACGGACAACTTCTAGAAGCACATGTGGTGTACTAACTCATTCAGCGGGATGATTATGATAAACATTACTCTGATGGTGTTGAACGCCACAATCTTTCAATTTGAAGCAGCTTCTGACATTTACGAAAAAAAACGTTCTAGTGACGTATGTCGCCGCCGCCGCGCAGAGATCGACGCGCGCGCCATCTCGTTTGGACACTCGCTTCCGATTCTTTAAACTGACCGCACTCTTTGCCTTGTATAATTTTCGCTTGCGCTGTCATTGTACTATTCATTCATTAAATGTTATCTTCATACACAACAGTACTCATTTGTGTGAAGTTATCGTAAATTAACCGCGAGTGACAACTGCGACACCCCCACCCGCACCGAAGTTCCTTTGCGCCATACAAGTGTTGGCTGCGCCGATCCCGTACCTATAGCTGATCGATAGCGTAGGGTTGGGAATTTATTATGTCTATAAAGGCAGATAGCATAGCTTTAAATACTTTTATTGCTCGTCGGGGAAGGTCACTAACTGTTCTATCCGACGTTGTAGGTACTTTTAGTGAACTGAATACATTTCCGCATAATTCTAGTCTTGACTCTTGCGATGTACTAGTAGGTATCGAGTTTAATTTTACACCTTGTTCACCCTCTTTCAATGGTGCTACGGATACTGCTGTGCGGTCCACTAAGCATCACTTAGGACGATTGATGCACCAGGCCAGGCCCACTTCATGTATGTATGTCTTACTCAGATTAAGAATATTTTATATTCCCTACTTCCAAGTCCTTTAACTTCTGTTCCCTTTAACTTCTCCGTTCTAACTCATCACAGTTAGCTGAAATTCGTGTTAGCCATATAGAACGCTTCCAGAGGGTGTAACAAATCTAACAACACTTTTGGAATAAGTCCCTCTAAGACCAGAACTAATTCACATTTGAAAACTATTGCCTTAAAATGCATGGCGCTCGAGATCGATACAATAAAGGTCCACAAAAAGTCGCGAGGTACGCTGCAACGATTGATCACCTCACTTCATGGTTCTAATGCGGTACATAAGTGCGACGCGATAATGACAATTATAGTTCCAACTTTATGTATAAACCACACCGCTGCGCTCCGCCAGTTCACGGACTGTAAGACATACGGACAGACGGAATTAACGAAATTACAACGGTTCCGTTCTACCTATCATGAAATTGTGGCACAAATCATTAGCCTAATTCTCGAAGACGGGCAACTTGGCATGCGTGCTGTATAATATGCTATTGTTTGTTGATAATATATCGCTTAGTTTGGATACGTGTGTCTACATAGACGAAATAAAAAATAATGTACAACACGCCAATATAAGACTTTATTACAATTTGCATGTTTACAGTATTTACATTATTTACATATGAAAGTTAATAATGTTTTATTTCCCCAATCAGACAACGTCTGCGACAGGAACATGGACAGCACTCGACCGCGGCAGCTGCGGTACAGCATGGCTCAATACACACGGCATGGTCCTTACAAGATCATCAAACAAGTTGTTAAAGTCCAGCATGCTTTACTGAAAACATTCAGTAAAACTTTGTAAAATCTTAAACAGTAATGTAAACAGGATAACAAATATAAATGATCTGTACGAGTTATGATATAACTCTCTTACAAATGTTCAGGTACTCACAAGTCCACGAATACGCATGCACTTTATTCTTATTGTTTATTAGACACGTTGGGGGAGCGGGGAGGACTGGAGTAGCCGAGTATGTGCTGCGTAGTAAATTTTACAGTATTGGCAAAAAGAAGTATCTACCTGTATCTACCACACCCCTTGTTCACGTGTCGTGTATATTTCAGTGGTAACATTTGGTAAATTCTTAAACTTGAATGTAGACAAAACATCAAATATAAATGTTCAATTCCTTCCCTATACTTATTACACCTAAAGTAATTAGGTATTTATAACATTACATCACCGACGTGTTTCACTTTGTCAATTTTTATGTTACAGAGTCATGGGTGAGCGAGGGGGACGACGCTTTGAGGGGGGGAGGGAGCAGCGCCTACAGCAGGCGCGTGTGCGGCGGCGGCGCGTCGTCGTCGCTGTCGACGCTCTCGAAGCGGATGCGGCGCGCGTCGTTGCGACGCTGCTCGCACTGCTCGTCGCTGTCCGCTGCCGCACCCCCTTCGCCCCCCACCCCTAGTCACACCTTCTCCTCCACGCCACACGGCGCCGCCGATCGGACGAACTGAAACATAAACTATATTTACATAATCTCATCGACGTTACATATTAAATTTAAAGTATAGTGAAATACTGTTACATTTTGTGGTCATGTTACAAGTAAAACAAGAGGCAATAAATCTTCGACTGAATGACATTAAATAAGACACAATAATAATATTACTAGCTCACTATACAGTTGGCGGAACCATACAACTGCCAGTGATCTGTCGCTCGACCGGGAGAAGGTTGGCAATAACATACTTTTCTGGTTGGCGCTATCATTCGAGTTACAGTGTAGTATGGATACACCAGCTGTCTGCTACCAACTAGAGATGAATATTATTCTACATACATTATGTTTATCCTTCAGTATTTTTGTACATTTGTACTCCTGCTTGTCGAGATGCATTTTAATCTTAACGGCATTTCAATCACAACGCTGCTAAATCTTCATTTTAAGGAATGTAAAATTGTACCTAACTATATATTGAATATGATTCGTTTGAACGAAATAAAACACTCATTTTACCAATTCAATAACTCCTTATTGGTATATATATATATACAATGGCAATGCGTAGAGCTCACCGAGACGGTTGTGTTTGTTGTCGAATTGGCGCGCGGGCGAAAGGTGAGCACGCGCCAGCGCCGTCGCAGCTGCGCCAGCACCTCGCCGTTACAGAAGCAGTAGAGTATCGCCACACATAAGCCCTGCAGCGACGTCGTCAGAGCCGAAACATACTCGTACAGCAGGTACCAGCTCGTCTCCCGCGCCGGACGGAACGGCGTCAGTAGGTACTGCAGGCCCAACAGCGGCGCCAACAGACAAGTGGCTCGCAGCGCGTGGAGCGCGGTCGCCGACGGACGCGTCATACCCGCGCCGCCGCCCGCGCGTAACTTCGTACAGAGCACGCGCACGATGTTACACAGGAAGCCGAGGTTTAATAACACCGCTACACAGACTATGATGGCCAGCTCTATGGGCGGCGCGCCTTCGTCGGCCCAGCAGAACGACTGCTCTGAGGCGGTGGCTCGTCGTACGGCATATACTATCGCGGACGGTAGGGGCAGCAGCCAGCCCACAGCGAGCAACGCGCGCAGCAGCCGCCGCTCGGAAACGAAGGCGCTCACGAGGACCGTGTGCAAGTACACGCCCTCGCACAGCATCCACGTGTAGTTGGTGAGCAGCACATATTGCAGAGCGCCGTTGAGCCCGCGGCACCAGGCGGGCGACGCGGCTATTGTCTGCGCGTCGCCAGTCACGAGCCCGTACCACACCAGCCACAATGCGTTGTTGAGTGCAAATGACACGAATAGGTTCATGTGAACTGTGATGCGCGCACATCGCAAACTCCTGCAATCAAATTGGGTGACGGTGAGGTATGTGGACACTTTTTTCTAGGTATTGATAAACAAGGCAGACGGGACCAACCTCTCTCCGTAATACCAAAGGATCGAGTTGTAAAGAAATACCTTGGTCACCAACGATTCGAGTCGCTCTGCGTTGCATTGAATGGATCTACCTGATCTGCACCTGAATACTCTCACCATTGCTTGCTAAGAAATAATCGGTGTTAGTATCATGCTACGTTTACATTTAACGAAAGCGATTAGATCTTATTGACGAGTGTGAGAGCGCTATAAGTATGTCTCTTGTCATTCGCGCCAGGTGCTTACCAAAATGTATGAAGTAGTAGGAAAAAAAGGTAGATAATATCATATAATAAGGCCCAACATATTCTGCCATTTAACATGCAAATATCTCATATTTTCTAAATAAAATTTATCATTTTTAGCCTGTATGTCACATATAAATTATAGTTAGCAATGTCTATTTAGACATGATTTATTTTAATAAGAATATTTATGCCTATTTATTAATGATTAAATAATATTACAGTTCAGATTAAAAAAATAGTAGACACATTTTATGTTTTTTTTCCTAATTATTGCCATGACTAAAATTTGTTTCAGTGAATATCCGCTAATTTCACTAGTGATTTTGTTGGACATTGTTTTGTAGTATGAATTCCTTTATATTATAAAAACTATTTTCTCTTTGCCATAATGTCGAATGTATTGCCTGACTATAGACATTATTTTTATACATATTTAAATTACACTCAAGACGGTATAGTGTAGTTTTATACTTTTCATTTTTTCGCCCTTCATCTTATTTCAATTTAAAATGTTGTGCGTGCGGTAAACAAAAATGCAAATTTCCCTTATGAATAAAAAAGTAAGTGGTA
The DNA here is from genome assembly GCA_017140195.1 of Eumaeus atala. Lineage (NCBI taxonomy): Eukaryota > Metazoa > Arthropoda > Insecta > Lepidoptera > Lycaenidae > Eumaeus > Eumaeus atala. Next base: position 17,082 of record JAFELO010010668.1, on the reverse strand, counting down.
ACAAACAAGTAAGTGGTAATAATGTTAATTTCTCAAGTAATGGTAGACAGCTATCCAAATACCAGGCACCAATAAAAGATCTTACACATTTTTGCTGTAGACGAAATGCCTTTTCTACCTCAACTAAGCTCCCCCACAACAACAGGCCATACGAGAGGAATCATGACACGTACCTATGGCGTGCACCGAGTGCCGCCTCGATGACGATCGTTTGACGTAAGCACTTTAGGGCGTAAACGAACCCGTGTACATTTGACTATAACTGTCGTATCGTCTGCGAATAAAATCGTGGAGTGGTGAGTTACTTTGGAAATATCATCAAGATGTATAATAACCATAGAAAGAACCAAATATACCTTGCTTCCTTGACGAACTCCGAATCTTAACTTAGCACTGTAGCTTACTAAACTAACAATTTCTTTATTATTATTATGAATCCTGCTTATGTCTACAAATTGGTATCGATTTGATAAGGTTTTATTCAATTGTTGGCCCTTTCTCTTATACCATATTTTCCTAATTTGTATAAGAGTAAGGAATTATCAACATTATCAAAGGCTTCGCTCTTATGCCCCCACCATGGTGCAAGCCTTGTCGTGGCGATGGGGCACAGTAGGCTGGAGGTGAACCCGAGCGAAGGCAATTGAACCGGGGAATTGTAGGGGGATCTTTGCACCGCTCTTACAAGAAGAGGAGGCTAAAAGATCGGGAGGAGGAATCGCTCTCGGTACCCCTCTTATAAGAAGAGGGGACCTAAGAGCAACAGGAGATGGCGCTTTTGCGCACGGGGCAAGGGGCGAGGATGGGAACCTCACCCCATTACACTGTCCCAAGGTCGGTGGGGTTGTCCTGTAGTACTGGGCAACCCCAGCTGTGGAGGTGGAGTTGGTCCCTTACGGGGACGACTAGCCGTCGACGTGCCCTGATGATGGTTGTACCGGGGCACCGCACCAAAGGCGGCACTGATGGCTCTCGCGTTGATCTTTGTGGGTATTCGACACTATCATGTGCCGCGAGTCCCACACACCACTGGACACGCGTGAATGCGTTTCCCCACGTCAAAAAAAAAAGAAGATTTTGCTCTTATGCGGTTTTTTGTCTTTTACAGCTTCAGTAACATTTTAAATTAAATTAAAGCAGACAGTGTACGTTGTGACTGGACACGTGACCGTTAAGCCTAATCAAAAATATTTAAAATATAGTTTGTTTGGTCTCTTTTTATGCAATGCTTTTATGACAGATATTTTCGGACTTACCTGAGAAGATCGCACTTGGAGTGACTTGTGATGGCGTAGCTCAATGGTTGCGATATAAATTTCGATAAAGATTTAAATATGTTTGTACCGATATTATCTACTCCTACAGAGTTGGTATTATTTAGAATGTTTCTTATTTTCTGTATTCCCACTGGAACTGTAGGCTTAAGAATATAGCGTTGGAATAGTTTATATTCATCATATCTGTAATGTCATTCGGTATTACAATTTAAAATCACTTGCATTCGTCATATAAACGAAGTAATTGTTAAATGAATTACTAATGTCATTAGGATTTGTAAATAATTTATTATTAGATACTATTTTGTGTATGTTTGTGTTATTTTTTATAGAATAAGGGGCAAGCGAGAAATTGGGAGCCTTTTGATGACCGACGCCCATGGACATTCGCATGATTATTACGTAGATGTGCTGCCCTCCTATCATCGCCCCAACGGGCAACCGGCTACTCACAAACCGCACGAAACGCCACGCTCTCAATTCACGCCGGTGTCAAATGAGCGAGAGGTGTTTCCCCGGTCGTGACGGCCCAGTTTCGCTGCATGGGAGGATTTTGTATCATGCACCATACCTGATCCTCCCATACACGGTACCTCCTCCTATGCAACATGGTACTACCTCTTCCTAAATTTATTTCATGTTTTCCTTTTGAATTCATTTCAATAAAATAGCAATACGGATGGTTTTTAAGAGTAGGTTTATATCTTTATCATATTTTCATTCAAACAATTATTATATTGAATACTGGTAAGGAAAACTTTGTATTCTAAGTAAATATAGCATGTTGCTTAAATTGAATAAAAACTTATAAAGATTTGGATAGTATATATACCAACCGTTAATAAAAAATGACATCCTTCGCTTTTAGATAAAATAGTCAAGTCTGATGAGGAAGTTGTATCCGCATTTGAGAGGATTTTTGATGATATTCCCCCTTACACTATGAAAAAATTAATGTCCTCTTCTGCCTTGTAGAGCAATACTTTGCTCTTGACATTCGAACAAAATGGTTATACATTTCTCATGTTTTATTCTTATTTTTCTAGTAAAAAAAATATGTCAAAATTTACGTAAATAAAATAATAAAATCTCTGTCTGGTTGCATGTCAAATGTTACTTCACAATTATCTTAGTTGCTATTCTGTTTTCTCCCAAAAAGACAGTTAAGCTTGTTAAGGTATAAACTTTTGATTATGAATATATACGGAATCTCCACCGAGATAACATTTGTACTATGGCACCAGCTTGTTAACTTTATGTTGCACATCTTAAGTTTCGTTACGTACTTTTCAAATTCTACGATTATCCCAACAGGCGTGAAGGTACTTTTCAAATTATTATATAAAAATAATGACAGAGCACTTATGAATATGTCCTCTAGTAGTGACACCTAGCACTTTAATTCATATTCTAATATAAACTCATTTGTGAAGAAAGGGTTTAAAATTTTGCCTTTTCTTTTAATATTATTAATATTTTAATATTTTCTTTTGATATTGAATACAAGGGGTCATTTTTAGGAACAGCAAAGTGGTTATTTTCATCTAGTGTTTGGGAAATGTGAGACAATAACCGGAGCTTACTGTGCTATAGGGAGGCCTATACTCAGCAGTGGGCGTCGTCTGGGTGATGCAGAAGATGACCATGATGAAGACTGTGCTATACAGTTGGAAAGATTTAAAGGGGGTGGGTGTACAAAAGGGATCGTTTTGTACATCAACTCGAAGCGAAATTATTTATAGATGAGCCGGACAAATAACAGCCCACTCTGTAAATCTTACAACGCACAGATAACGTACGTACCGCGACATATGCAACGGAAACGACGAAGAACATTCGAACCAGCATGCCTAGATTAATATTTTTTACTATTTGGTTTCGCGGGGAAATTCAATTTAACGCACTACCAACGGCCCTAGGTGACATCCGATGGGTGTGTGGGGCTCGTGGATGAACAGAATACCCACTAAAATCAAGAAGGGCAGGTTATTCTCAACCTCCTTCACGCTGGCTCGCCCGGCGGCCTCCTTTTGAGACATAATCGTCTTTTTTTCTAGTAAAAGAAGACCATGGCCTCCCATGAACTGCCACTCTCGAGCATTGAGCGGATCACGTGAGAGGTCCGTCCCTCCTGGCGCCGCTGTCAGATCGCTGTACGACGGCCCATCTGGGCCTCACCTCCGCAGCGCCACACTCATGGCAGCGCCGTTTCCCTGCAGACACAACACTGATGCGCACGGGCATGGATATGACCGGTGAGTACCTGTTAATTGTTAACTTCAGCAATAGCGGTTCCAACTCCACGCGTTATGGTTTGGATTACTGAGAAAGTGCTCACTTCCACACATTATTTTACATATTTTTAAATAAATTAATTAATAAATAGTCCAAATAGAATAGAATATTTCACGAAAAATGTTTTATAGTTATTAATTTATGAAAATAAAAAACCGATCATTTCCTTTAGTGCTAGTTTATCTTGCAACGAGTTTGTAAATATGTATACCTCTCGGTTTTACTGGCGGCAGTAATTCCTTAAAGGCTGTATCAGCGTTTAAGGAATTACTGCCGCCAGTACGAGCGGCAGCGACAGAGGCTAAAACTAGACGTAGTATAAGGACCTACTAGCTACGTGTACTATGGTTAATACCCAAGTTGCTAAAAACAAATAGTTAAACTCACTTGAAGTAGAAGAGTATTCCCAAAGAGAGCAGCAGCGCTACAAGCGAGACGGTGTAGCCCGCCTCGAACACTGCGATGACGCTGCCCATGTCCTGCGCACACAACACCGGTCACTTGCGCAAACTTGTATGATACAGGCCGCGACTACAGGTCGCTTATTGTATTCATCGAACTTGTATGAAAGCGACTACAAGTCGCTTATTGTATTAATCAAACTTGTATGATACAGGCCGCGACTGCAGGTCGCTTATTTTATTAATCAAACTTGTATGATACAGGCCGCGACTGCAGGTCGCTTATTGTATTAATCAAACATGTATGCTACAGGCCGCGACTGCACGTCGCTTATTGTATTAATCGAACTTGTATGATACAGGCCGCGACTGCAGGTCGCTTATTGTATTAATCAAACTTGTATGATACAGGCCGCGACTGCACGTCGCTTATTGTATAAATCAAATTGCTCACAGTAATTTTATCGGTCAATGGCCACACGCTATGTGCATATTTAGTTATTTGTAAAATAATCAGTCAACCCCCTCATCGAAATTTGATCTTATTTATAAAAACATTCGACCTAGAGTACGGTAGAATCTTTTTGTAGCATAAAAAAACATAACTAGTGAATTATTTATGTAGGTATGTTTATGTATTATATCACAAACTATCCAGTTCGGTCACAAGTTTAGTCACAAAATAAAATGATGAATTGAGAATGCTGGCCACAAAAAACTTTTTTAATTCGAATTAAAAATATTTTATGAAAATAAAACCTTATATATTTGTAAATAATACCATCATGTAGGTTTTATTTCATTATTAATTTCTAAATATCACGTCACGATGGAAATTATATTTTATTCGAAGAAGCTTGCTTGCCTGCAGAATGAAGTATACATACCTGAAATAAGGGTTTTAAATGTTATTTCTTTTATTTACAGATAAGTAAATATTTAGTATAAGCTAATGTTAGTAGGAAACAATTACAGTATTTTTTTAAATTACGAACTAAAAATTTATTTACAGAAACGTAATCGAGTGTTTATTTCTATAAGTATACAATCATATCATTATAAAACAATATTTTTCTCGTTGGAAAAAATAAGTATGAAAAAAGTATATACAAATTCCGACATAAAGCAAAAAATAGAAGAGAAAAAACCATGCACAATTTGTATTTATGGAAAAAGGGAAACGTTATCTTTCAGAGGTGAATTGCTGGTTTAAAGATAAAACTCAGAACTCAATAGTGTGAACAGTAACTGTGAAATAGAAACAGATCTGTATAACATGAATCCAAAAAACTAAAGGTCCCACCATTAATTAAAATAAATTTACGATTGAATGATACCGTAGAAGTGATTGGAATTTATGATTCAGGTTCAAACATGTCATTAATTAATGCAATGTTATTAAAATTAGGAAAAAAAAACTTCAAATATTATTCAAATAGTAAACTTCAATACTGTTAATGGTGAGAAAAAAGCGAAAGGTATCGTAAAATTAAAAATCAAAATATATAATATAGAACAAAATATGGGCATTTTTGTCATAGTTAAAAAACTTTCATTATGATTTTTCGTAATAGGTTTAGATTGTTTAAAAAATCAAGCTTACGCAAAATAAAGATTTAACAATTTATACGAGTAGTCAATGTAAAAGAAAAGAGGGGTACTTCTAGCAGTACACTGTAAATTAATAGCTGTCGAGCGACCAGAGTGGACTTTCTCTGCCGAGGAATTCTGGGTAAGCATATCAATAAAAAATAAAAGCACTACTGCACCAAAACTACACATCTGCACGTTTGCAAACAAAATATTCGTAATTCTTCCAAAATGCAATAGTTTAATTTTGCAGAAAAGCTATGATTTGTTGTTAACTCTTGCCCGACCGGTGCATTTTTAATTTTAGGGGATTTTCATTGAAGTAATGTCGTTTGGTACTGCCATCGAAGTCGCACTCATTGTAGTGGATTTATTGGGGAGCCACAGATGTTTTTCTTGATACACCAGTAGCATGTGGCCTTATGCATTACGACTTGTGTAGAAACGCAAAACAATTGGTTGTTACACTACGTTCTGTCAAACTCATATGATGAGGTCTCTACCCGGGGACCTCCTCCACAAGTATTTACGGGTGAGATTGAACTTCGCAACAGACAAAGCACTCAATACTAAACCCAGATTAAGGTATATTTATGTGAAAGTTGACTCTGATGCATTAACATTGTCGCTTGATAAAATAGACTGGACCACTGCTACGAGTATAGCAATACCACGGATCGCTGTTCACGTAGTTTGTACGTAGTTTCTTCCAAGTAAAATAATAAAATCGAATGCATAATGTATTAAAATATTTGCTTTCTGTACATATACTCCTTATGATTTCAACTGTGTCAAATTTCGAATACCTGCATTCGCGCAATTAATTCCCTATAAAGGGATGTGTTTTCTGCTTCACGTATTTATTATTAATAAATAGATAGTTACATCCTCGGGCTTCACACATGTGGTGTAGTTGGACCAGGGCCGGCCGGTGTCGGGGTGGTGCCACCAGCTGCCGCTGGTCGTACACTCCTTGTGCGCCAACACTGCAATCACCGCCACATCACACATCACACTTTGTATATTTTTCATTGTATTGAATATTAGTCATTTAACAATTATATATCCACTATTCTCTTCTTCCTAGTAAAATTAAAAACAAAACTTGTATACCCGGTGTCAGAGCCAAGTAACTAATAGTATATACTATAAAAAGATGTATACCCAGTGTCAGAGCCAAGTAACTAATAGTATATACTATAAAATGATGTATACCCAGAGTCAGAGCCAAGTAACTAACAGTATATACTATAAAATGATGTATACCCAGTGTCAGAGCCAAGTAACTAATAGTATATACTATAAAATTTGCTAAACTGCTGGAAATATAAAGTATATTTACACATGTGTGATGAAATAAATTATTATTCATTAATACGCAGAGTTAAGTGTTTAGTTCACTCCTAGATGGTAACAGATATATTAAAAGTATAATATAGTTGATGTTTAAATTATCATCGTGCCCTTGTATAAAGGCAAACTATTGCGTGATCTGTCGAATCAGCTTAGCTTTGAAACCGTATGGTAAAATAATAAAAAAAAGAAACGATGCGTCAATGTGGAGGAAACTAGTTTTAGTATTTGAAAGAGAAATAACCAGAACGGATGGCCGTCCGAACGTCTATGGGTGCCAATAGTCAACAGCCAAAAACAGTTCTTTTATTCGAGAACAATGAATAACCCAGCTATCAACACGCATTGGGCGGAGGAACTCATAAGGTTTGCCTTGAGGCAGTGTCGGTGGTACTTAGTGAAGCAGCTTGTAGTAGTGGTTGTGGCGGCAGTGGCGGAAGTACTAACAGTCGGTGCTGAAGCCCGGTACGAAGCCGGGGCAGGCCGCGAGCGCGACGTGGCCGGCGGCGGTGTGCGGCCAGCACAGCCACGTGTCGAACGTGCCCGCACAGTACAGGCCTGCAACAGAAGCGCATGTTGTAATCAGACAGTGATCATATCTGCAATTCTACAATAAGCTGTATTTATAATCGCCGATGCTATGTCCGTCCTGAGGGTGGAGCCTCGAGTCGCATTGATGTACAAGCGTAGCGTCGCGGACGCATCAATTTTTTTGCAAAATGTATTCAAGGCCTTTTTTCCAACGATTAAGATGTCTTTATTATCACGCAAACCTGTCAACTTCATAAAGATTTTCCCTTACCGGGCATGCAGATGTCCTCCGAATTACTTTTCTACGCTAACAAGTGGCTGTGGCTAAATCAAGTGCTCTCCTAAACTAAAAATTGAACTTACGTCAACACGAAAGAGCTTGATAGCTCAGTACGCACATTTCGTTTGTACATAACGAAACGTTAAGCACAGACTACATAAATCTTGTACGACTAAAGAAAATCAAGGATATTTTTATAAAAGTAATTCCTTGATGAACTTTAAAAGAGACCGCGCTTAGGAAGACAAGACGTGGATTGAACATTGAAAATACTAGCAGCCGCTGCGGAATGGATGTTTTATTTATTTAACGAAGGAGCTCCGAGCCGGTTAGGTCTACTTGAAGGTTGGTCAGATATTTTCAAATCTTGCGCGCGTTGACGTGCAAGCATTCATGAAAATAAAATTATATGCAGATCACTCATGTATTACTTGCCTTAACTAATGACAATCACGTGCGGGTGTTGTCTACGCAATGACTACCCGCCCGCCATGGTACTTGTAACACTATTCGGGGTTACCCGCCCTCAAAAAATAAATCATCTGAATGTAAATATGAACGTTAATAACAACTATTTTAATTAAATTATTTACTAACAATCATCACTTTAAAATAAGCACGCGCTATATTAAGTTATAGAAAAAACAATTGCTATAAACTAACGAGTATTAAATCTAGTATAAAAATCAATTAGCTAATCAAAAGTTTTTGCCATCCTAATATAATTAAAATTAAAAATATTTGAAGTGAACAAGACTTACTTAGTGGTCACAAACCTTTCTATGCTTTGAGACATATACTTAGGTTACGTAAACAATAGAATGCACACTCTGCAATTAAATATTATTTCGATTTCATATAGATCATTAAATGAATTTCGAGTTCGCCATATAAAACTGTTGTCTATAACTAATACCACCAAAAACATCATCTAAGTCTAGCCAAATCTCGGTGTAACTTCTTGTTTATCTATAAAAATAATGATATCTCTAAGCAAAGCCAAGCCAAATTTAAGGTTTCTTACTGCGATTTTATAGATTAATATACTTAGGCCGCTGACTTGGATGTAACCAATATGTTATTTTACTTTATGCTTGTATATGTCAACAAGTAAATGTTCATATAGAGTGTTCAACGGCTGATATACATAAAATCTGAGTACATGAATAAAGAAATCAGTAAAAATCCTTAGACTTGGCTAGGCTTTGGAGAATTTGATTCTTGTGAGCGCGCCGTACTGTGTATTTTACTTTATTGAATTAAATCAATAAAATGTAATACATATTATATAGAAAAAGCATTCTGCACCTATTGCTTCAAACAATTTTCGACAGAACCAAACTTCAAATTCCTGCCTTCACTCAATTTTTTGAATAGGTGATGGAATTTTTAATTTTCACTTGTTTACACAAATTAGGTCTTATATATATGGCATATTTTCTCAGTAAGGTTTGGTTCACTTGTTTTTATAAGTTAAATCACTAAATAAACACATGAATTAAATGAGACCGTAAAAGAATGATCTTCTATGTTCTTATTATTAATGACCATTACCTGTTAATATGTATGTAATGCCTTTATACTTTGTTATTATTTCTATTTATACACCTAATCATATATAATTATACGCGTGTAATAACATTTTACAGTCGAAACATTGTAACTTTGAGAAATGTATGAAATCGATGATTGTATTTATTTTTAATAACTATTTTGGATAGTATATTTTTTTAGTGATGTTTTAATGATTAACAACAAATAACAATGAAGTATTACAACGGACACACTATTGGAATATCTCAAATGGTTGACGTGGTTGTGTTACATTGTATGTGCTGGCAACATGTTGTGTATCAGCTACCTAAAACTAAAAAGAAGAAATATTGGCTGATTGTTTGATTGGAGCTCCTTTGGGTGTCATCGGTGATCACAAATGCTAATGGTGACGGCACATACCGAGTTGTTCAAATACGTAGTTGCGGTACTTGCAGCTCGGTTGCACTTGCACGGTTCAGGTACCACGTCAAAGCTGAGAAAGCACCCAAACCACGTCGCTGTCTTCTTAATGCCAGTCATCTGTGGTTAATTTAACTACAACATAGCCTCAAGATGGAGAAATGTGAGCGCGGTGAGGGTTGAGTGACTCGTGATACAAGTTGTTATTGTCATTGAATGAATTTTGAGTAACGGCCGTCGCGTTATTTATTCCCTGAGTTGTTTCCACAAACTATTTTGTTGTTCCCGCAGGCTGTTTTGTTCCTCGTGACCAATTTATATCAAATTAGTTTCTCAAATTGAATTTGAAGTAAAAGATGAACTTTAGTGACAAAATTATGCTGTATTTACGGAACAATTACGGGAGGAAACTTGCGCGACGATCTGCGGTGATTAGATTTTATTACTACTATTAGATTACGGGACTGGTGATTTACGAGCGGGTAAATCACCAGACCCGTAGGGTTCCGGTCGGGCGGTGATGCAACCGGTGAAATAAACTACTACTTAGTAGAAATTGAAAAATTACTATAGCTTTCTATGGAAACACATGCACGGCACAGTGCTGCACAGCTCGACGCAGCTCATCACGACATACCTTCCGGCGGCTCGGTGCTGTTGTTGAGCAGCTCGCAGGCGAGACCCTCGCGAGCGATGCGTTCGGGGTCATCCATGTCGCACGCCGCCGCTGCTGTGATCAAACGCTCATGCTGTAAGCTGCTGCCCCTGAAATAATATAACAAAAATAACAATATCTGTGGACTTATCACACCACACCTAGCCCTGTTCTGAGTACCGTAAGGACTTGTGTTATAGGTACTAGACAACGGAAATATATTTAATATTTTTATAAATTTAATAAATTTTATATATTTAAGATTTCTATTGTAGAAATACATATAATACGTATGTAAACATCCATGACCTAGGCGGGATTTGATACCGTGTCCTATGGCGTAACACGCAGACTAACCGCCACGTAAGAAACTGAGCCAGCCGGTCCTCGAATACTGATATAAGCTGTAGGCTATACTGCATGCAGCTGTCGCTCGCGTCACACCGGGATCAACTGATAGTTACGCTGTCGGACTGTCGGTTGGAATGAAATAAAAAATGTTCTTTCTTTGAAATAGTATTATATAAATACTTTTTGAACGGCAGCAAAAATATCTACCACAGTTACACAGTTAAGTCCTGGACGTTTTATTGGATGCTATTGTAAAGGCATATAGCCCACAAAAATATGCTTACTCTGCTAAGCCTATAAATAATAATAATAAACTGGTACATCTATTCTGTGTCTGTTTCTAGCATTTCTTTTATGTTTATCATGTATCATGTTAAATTTATTCATATTCTTGCGCTCATAAATCCTTAAACTTATCTTCAAGTTGGTGAGTGTTTGGATGCATTATTGTGGGAATGGGTAGGAATAAGGTGGGACAACGCGTCTGCCCACCATGGTTCAAGCCTTGCCGTGCCAGTGGGGCTCAGTAGCTTGGGGTGGACCCGGGCGAAACCAAATGAATCTGGGTCCGGGGGCGCACGGGGTAAGGGGCAACGACGGGAACCTCATTCCATAGCACTGTCCCAACGTTGGTGGAGTAGACCTGTGATGCAGGATAACCTTGCTATGGGGAGAGGTTGGTCCCTCAGGGGGCTGACAAGCCGTTAAGGTGCCCTGATTATTTTCGGTTGCTCCGGGGTACCTCAACAACTTGCATGATAGCACTTGTGGGTATTCGGCACTACAAAGTGCTCCGAGCCCCACACTGACATGAGCACGTTGCTAACCCTGAATTTAAATTTACTTAGCCCCAAAGACAAGCATAAATTATAATTATAGAGATCTAACATGTGAAATTAAACAATAAACAATAATAAGTGTTATAACATTTTTCCACGGGGCTGACAAATTTGCATGTTTCTTCAGCATATCGATGACATACTGCAAACTAGTGGTCTTCATTGCTACGCCGGTGACAGCACGGGGAGGCTATTTACTCGGGCCGTGACAATATTTACTGGGAACGCTCCTACATGTATCAGAACAAGCTTATGTGTGTAGCGTGGATTTGCTGTTCAAAGTTTGAGAATGGGGCCAATTAATTTTAGTCCACTTTAAACCCCATAAGACACAAGTTACGTTTACCGCTAAAAAGTCACCCTTATCTCCCTGTTATCAAGAAGGGAGGTGCCCTCTCTAACCACTGATAAGGATTATTCGGCTCATCACCAGCAGCAGAATTCCATCTTCGGACATCGTGACAGAACTCTGATTTCCACGCACATTACCTTGATGTCCGTAAACCCACAACAGTTGAGGTTTAAAGGCCACTTTTTACCACGTACAACTGTACTGTGGAACCAGCTGCCTCCCGATCCGATCCGATTCGACTTAGAGGTCTTCAAGAAAAGAGCAAATCTATACCCTAAATTCCGGCAACAAGTCTGCAAGACGCCTAGTATATTAATGTCTACGGGCGGCAGTAGTCACTCCCCATCCGTTTGTTTGCCCGCTATCTCATAAAAAAATAACCCTCCACCGTCAGCTCAGTAACATGAGATGATGGCTATCACATGCAAATGTCCAAATTACATTAGAAAATTTATGCAACACACACTTTCGCAGATGCTCTATCAAATCCTCACCCGTCAACAGTTGACCATGTAACAACGTTCACAGTTCACGTACCATGCACACATGTACTCGGAATATGTGTACGGAATTGTGAAGAAAAATGTTAGAGGTCATTTTTTGAAGTCGGATAAAAATATTGATATTAATGCTTGTAAACAAAGTGTCATATACACGAGGCGACGAGCTGGGACAAGTAAGCGGCAAGCGGTCACGTGCAGTCTGCGAGCTGCCACAGTGGGCACGCGAGTATGTTAGCACAGATGTTTATGGAAGAAAGGCGTCACTAACGCCTCCGAAGGGCCCTTGAAGGCCCCCGAGCCCCCTGATCGTGTTTGCTGTCCTAATGGCAGTGCCCGCTACTCACTCGACAACGCTTTATTAGCTCGGAACTTGTAAACGTATCACAAAAGTAATGGACTGTTCATAATATAATGTTATAACTAACGAACGCACGCACGCACGCACGCACGCACGCACGCACACACACACAATACATCGGCATAGTAATTGTGTGGATGTTCATTGGCGTCGATAGTTGTAGAAAAGACTTCACTTTGCTCGTTTGCCCCTATTCTATAAAAAAGTTATTATAAAACGTTTAAAAACGCTTAAATTTGTGTGATTCGGGTAAATGTTTATTAAAAATAGACACGCGAGCGCCGCGCAATGCGGCGATATAATTTCATTACAAAGCCTCATGAAACCAATAAAATAGCTATAGAATAAATGAGTAGAGCAGAAATTCACTTCCTAACGTTGTAACAATTATATTTTGAAACTTAAATATTTTATAAAAAAGTATATCTGTCATCTTTGACTGTAAAACATATTGTACTCTGTGTTGAAGAAATGTCATTCTTTTTTCTCTACTATCTGTCGGTCGGCTAACTAGACAAAAGCTGTCCAAAATGGAAATGCCTGTAACTGCGGAAGTTATCAGAGGGACGGCACATTTACCATCGGTAGCACCAGCTGAGACCTCGACCTGGAGGAGGGTTGGGCGGAGGTGGTGAAGAAGGGTAAGAAGCACAAATCTGTAGGTGGAACCGAAAAGAAAAAGAAGGCCCAGCTACGTGTATCCAAATCTGCTGCAGTGGTGATTACCGTATAGCCCGGCGCGCAGGAGAGGGATATTTCTTACGTTGGCATCTCAGCCGAATCCAAAAGAAAGGTGAACTTGGCAGCCCTTGAAATCCCAGCGATACATTTTCGATTAGCGGTCTTCATTAAGGATTTTACAGGTAAACCTGAACCACTGTATCGGGTCTTCATTGACGTTCAAGTTTTTTTTGTTGACGCGGGAAACGCATTTACGCGCCTTCACAGGACCTGGGTGGGATCCAGTGGTGATCGCGGCACATTATATAGTGCTGAATACCCCCAAAAACCACCGGGAGTGCGACCAGTGCAGCCTTTGGTGAGGTGCCACGGAACAACAAATCGTCAGGGCACCTCGACGGCAAGTCAGCTCCCGAAGGGACCAACGTCAACTCCACAGATGGGGTTGTCCCATACCACAGGACAACCCCACCAACTTTGGGACAGTGCAATGGGGTGAGGTTCCCATCCTCACCCCTTGCCCCGTGCGCAAAAGCGCCGCCAATTTTTGCTCTTTCGTCCCCATTTCTTATTAGAGGAGTACAAAGAGCGGCATCTCCTCCTGCTCTATAGTCCCCTCTTCTTATAGGAGGGATACTAAGAGCGGCCATCCCCTCGGTTCAATTGGCTTCGTTCAAGGTGTCACCCCAGGCTACTGAGCTCCACCGCCACGACAAGGCTAGAACCTAGGGGATGTATCGCATCCTGTTCTAGTCACCAATACATTCGGTATGATATCGTCACTGATCCTTGTTGTCACTGAGCTGTTGTCACTTACTGTGCATGATGGCTCCGGTTCCAGGTGGGCTTTGAGGAAGTTGTACAAGAAATTGTTGGAGGAGGCTGCGATCATTTAGTCCTGGTTACCCTTTCTTCTCGAAGACAGAGCTGAGCTGAGTGGCCTACTAATGCTTTACAGCAAATCTGTGCCATTTGTATGTCTCATTCGTGGAGGCCAGAGCTACAGATGCTACGGAAGGACTGCAAGGTGACTCACCGCCATCATACACGGGTGTGGAGGCGCAGAGGCGAGAGGGCTAGATGATCAAATTACTAGTGCCTACGAAAGTTATTTTTGCCCGCGCCGTTCTCTTTGCGATGTTATAAGACAAGCAAAAGCTGAGTTCTTGATAAAGTATGTAGAGACTTTAAACAGAACAGTGAGGAACAAATAGTTCAGAAACAAGCTTCTTCCGGCTGCCCTACCACTCAAGCAGAGTCTAGATCCACAACATCGCGAAGACGTAGTATCCTCCTTATTTCCTTGTGATAGAGAATGGCCGCCGCCAACTATGGCATCTGCAATAGAAGACGAAAGAAGAAAGAAGCACCAGCAAGTGAAAGATCTGAGGAGCTGGAATTGGTAGCTCAAAGACTGTGCTCCTAGAATGGTGCACCGGGCCCCTACGGCAATCTAGGTCACGCTTGGGTCTTGGCAATGAATGTCATGGACGAGACGGTTCTTGAAGGGCTCTGGGTCTGTTTACGGCAGGAACGCTTTCACACATGATGGGAGTCGGCAGATTAGTCCTAGTTAAAAAAGGAGGACAGCCCGTAGATAAACCCTCAGCCTATCGTCCCATTGTCCTGCTGGATGAACCCAGCAAACTATTGGAAAGGGTTATCGCACTCATGCGTCACCTAGAGGTTACCGGGCCGAACTTCAGCGACAATCAGTTTAGGTTTCACCCTCGTCGGACGACAATGGGTACTATAACTAAGTTAAAAGCCTTGGCAGATGAGGAGATTTCGCGGGGTGGGTTAGTTATAGCAGTGTCCCCGTACATTTCGAATGCATACAACGCCCTGCGTAATACCTCCGTCGAATCAACGCTGACTATCTGTCAACATGTAATGTCGCCTATCCGACTCAGGATAGACGCTGTTAGACAAGGAAAGTCATCTGTGGTGTTCCACTGAGCTCTGCTCTGTGTCCGGTCCTGTGGAACATCGGTTTTGATTGTGCGCTCCATGGCAACATCCTTAGCGATGCGAGCGTCTTATACTACGCGGATCACACTTTAGTCATAGTACGCAGTACATCACCCAGACGGGCTACTATTTTCGCAACAGCAGCAGTCGACCGAAAAGTTCGGCTCATACGTGCTATAAAGTGTCGAAAGTGCTAAGCCTTGGCTAAGTCCGGAGCATTGTGCCTTCACGCACCGCGCAACAGACCTCAACAACCGCTGCTCATAGCAGTTGGAGGTACAACGATCGACGTTGGGACCACAATATCTTACCTCGTCTTGCTTGTAGATAGTCTGTGGACATTCAAAGGTCATTTCGCCCAACTGTCCAAAAGTGTGTCCAGTCTGAGGCTGGTCTCGCGTGGCTCCTTCCCAATCTAGGCGAATCAAGTTTTGGTTTCCGGCGGCTGTTCATGGGCACGATCTGCATAATGTTGATGTACGGAACACCAGTGTGGGCGAAAATAAGCTCCACCCATAACAGGATAGCATATATAACATAACCCATAGCAAACTATGGCCATCCGGGCTGTTCGCGGACGTCGAATAGTATCAAGAGATGCGGCGTATGTCTTGTCGGGTTTCATTCCCTGGGACCTGGAGGCGAGAACGCTAGCATATGTCTATCGCCGCTGCGTGTCCGCAAGGGAAGAAGGTAGGAATCCGACAGTAGATCGTCACTGCAACTGGTGAGGAACCCTCGCTCCCTGCACTAATTCGTGGCATAATCCTTTCCCCGGCTACTAAAATTATCAATGGTATGCAAAACCTTCCCTCAAATGAACTACCGGCTGCTCACAAACCGAACAAAACGCAGTGTTGTCACTTTATCTACAATCGTATGTTTTCCGGATGTTCATAGGTCGTAGATTGTCACAAAAAAATCTCGTTGGAATATCCTCGCTATTATAATCTTACAGATTATAATAGCAACGACAAATATGTACACATGTTTGATTTGCGTCTGGTGCTGCCAACCCTCATCATCAATATCACGCCAACACGGTTGATCTTCAGCTCTTCGCATCCTACCCGTGTGGGAACTCGGATGCGCAGCACCATTTCACCGAGAATAATGCAATGAAGTGACACACCAGACTAAACATATTATACCCTTAACGAAGGGGAATGCATTTACGCATAAGCTTCGGCCGCTATTAATGGTGGGTCCCGGATCTGCAGGCAGCAGGACCCCTCTAGCGACCGGCTGGCTTCGGCGAAAAGGCCAGATTTCACCTCGTCGGGGACTGTCCGTCTACGCTATGACAGTCCCCATGACGCCGTGTCTTGATGAACTGGACCGGGTTCCCATCCCGGCCCGACCCAGAACACAGGATCACTACTGAAGGCGCTGCAGAAAGCGCCTCCTTCGTACACCCATTCGTCGTCGGCGAGGGGAGGCCGCGTCAGCAGCCTCCTCTTCACCCGCTCGTCGGCTTCCTTCTGGGACATGACGGTCTCGCAGAAGGAAGCCATCGCCTGGTAGGACTCGTCACTGCCGAGCATCGCTACGATGATGCTCGACTTTGGTCATTTCGTTACTTCACGTATTTATACCACTAGACAGCACTACATGGCTAGTCTAGTATCTTACAACTGTATACTGTAGATTCAGATTCCCGAGAAAATAATTGAAAAAGTTACAGAATTT
>JAFELO010010666.1:129471-175672 GCA_017140195.1 Eumaeus atala | reverse complement strand
ATGCTGTAGATTTGTGTGGTTGAGAGCTGTTCCCCTCGACTGTAACAATGTTGTAAAAAGATCCTGAGAAGATGAATCCTTTTACAACATTGTTAATTGGCGTTGGTAGTAACAAAATATCTTCGACCGCTCGTTTGCCCCCTATACTGTTACTTAACAACTAGTTTTGTCCCATGATATTAGCCGCGCAAAGACCATCCCATTAAAACCTTATATTAATTAAAAAAAAAAAAATCAATTTTTATGTGATTCCAGATTGTAAACTATACCTTCGGCAAATTTTACCTCTCAGGTTGTCCGCAAGACATTCCTTCCCAACATTTAATGTGTGCACAGTAACACATATTTTCTTTCTCTCTTTATATCATCCGAATTCATTTGGTAATTTTTGCGAATGGAAACAATAGACACTCAAACAAACTTACATTTTCTTTCTTTCTTTCCTTACGAATTCATAATAAAGTAGGAGTAGTTATAGTGATGCACTTTGTAGGCAAGAACAGAATTGGTAACGTAGACATTAAGAGATGTACAAACCTCCAACTATTCTGTAGATCGTCTTTTATCATTATTTAGGTAAATGTTATTATTATTAACAGAGAATAAAGTTATAATGTGCATTATGACGTGCACGTTATCACTTATACAATGCGACTGAGTGCGACGAACTTATCCTTCCTGTTGACAGCACCGCGGGTATCCCGTTTGGTGTCAGCATTTGACATTTGTCCTCTAATTGCCCTGTATTTTGACAGGGGGTAACTGAAATTTTGGCTACTGAATACCTATTCACATAATTAATAATATAAAAATTGCCTAAGTTCCGTACCCTATGCATGTACATGTGCTCGAAAGCTGGACAGCTTTCGACCATTGATTTATGTGAAAACTATAAATTGTTTTGTCCATTGAACTTCATGTTTCTTCCTTATTAAAATATAGAGGGCCAAATGAGTAGTCGGAGCCTTGTAGTGGTTACTGACCATATACATATATATAGTTGTTATGCAATTATTGGAGACAAGGAATGAAGTAAAACATACTTCCTTCCTCGTCTCCAATAGACCACCGGCAACTAACAACCCACCGAAACGTGACTGCATCGCTGTCGCATTATGATGGTAACATACAAGTGAGAGATATCTCTCTAGTCGTTAGTCCTAATTCAGCTGCAATGTTGCACAGCAGTAACTCTCACAAAATATAGTTTTCACAGTTATAAAGATACCACTGAAGTTAGTCAAAATTGTGTCAATGGCAATCAGCAATCCATAAGCGTGAAGATCATTGGACAGAGCCATCGACACATCTGCGTCGCTTTCGCATCGCTCGAGATTCGATACAAAAGACAAAGTCCGTGTCTATTACTTGGACAGCAATGGCCACCGTTTTACAAAAAAGAAACGCTCCCAACTATAGTGTAAAGTGAACAAGTTTAGTTCAGTTAACGGGGGCGGAACAAAAGTCTCTGGTGAGGCGTTGGACCGCAATTGGAACAAAGTGCTCCATTAGTGGCCGGCCTAATGGACGCAAAGTGGACCATTACAATTACCATCGAGTGGAAAGTTCCACTGCATTGTATCTGAACCCTTGGAATATATTATAGCTGGGCTTATTTGGATTTTAGACTTTACATTTTCAGTATTTTTGAGTACAGTAAGGAGCAGAGTAGTAAATTGGAAGGAACCCACCTGCCCAGTAAATCTTGTGCATGTTATAGGAAGTTATACTTGCCGAACGGCTCTGATTTCTGTCCCATGATATTAGCCGCCATCCATCCACAAAGACCATCCCATTAAAGCCTTACACTAATAACAGAAAAAAATGGGTCTGATTTCTTATTTGTCCCGCTACGCTATAAAAACATTCAATTTTCTACAAAAATCTTTACCTTGTTAGTGCTCTAATAAATTATAATGCTTATGTCACATTTTGTGCATCTGTAAAGCACACGCTTTACAGATGCATAAAAGGGCCAGGAGTTATATTCAAATAAACAAGAAACGTCAAGTTTTCTGTCTCATTATCTATTTCATATATGAAATAAAGTCCTCGAAAGCTGTACGTATGTGATCGATTTTCTCAAAATCTACTACACGGATTTTCCTTCTGGTTCCACTCATGGATAGAGAGGTTCCCGGGGAAGGTTTTAATGTACAATTCAATAACGGGAGAAGCCAGGGTGGATCGCTTATTTATATTGTTTTCGCTATTATATCAATTTTTAGATATTGAAATACCTTTTACTATCTATTCTCATATATACTGAACACAAAGAAAATTTCATGATAATAGATCAACCTGTTACAGAGCAATTTATGGAGACGTTTATACACCAACAGCGTTACAAGATATGTTGTATATTAAACGAGCCATCCACCCCTAGCTTCGACAGTGTACAGCCAGGGCTGGATTGCTACCTTAGCAAATTATATACTTAAAGCGTCCTCGGGAAACGCTCTACACATTAGTGTAAGCCGCTGAAAAATGTATTAAGTGATTTTGAGTCTATCGCAAACAAACAGATAGACGCAGCGAGGGTACTTTACATTATACTATGTGGTGATGATAAACTACTATTTTATAAAATAAACACTAAATTGAATGAACTAGTTCCCTCGATATTCAAAGCAATATATTTATAAGTATACCTTCAGAATTTATTAAGTGTCATACTTTTAGAAAATTACAAACTATATACTTTTCAGGAATATTTAACACATATTATAAAACAGAGCCTAGGTTTGCTCATAATTTACTTTGTTAAGACTTTCGTTCACACTAAACTCCGCCGCTTTAAAATCTCCAGTCTGTGAGCACACTGAGGTTGGCCCCAGCCATTACATTACATTTGATACAACACAAATCCTCGCCAGAACACAGATTCCGTCCTAGGATGATCCGTGAGGTTATTGAAATTAGAAAACATACAAATTTCGATAGAGAAGATGGCTGGGTGATTCCTTCTGCGTAGAACCCAGTTATAAACATAATCAAATCAAAATACAAACATAACAGCTCACAGATGCACGATACAATAGGCGCTTTATGCGTTAATCGAAACGACTAATTAATTATATAAAATATTTGGGTACTTTTAATAACCTATGACATCGGGACATTTGTCATCTCAGTCCATCATCAGTTCTGAAATGTAGAGATCGTAAAATAATCAATAAACCGCGGTAAAGTCCGTTACAATACTTTTACTATTATTTGTAACCTTCGCGTAAACATAAGAAATTATTATTAGATTCTTTAATTAATGGATAGAGAAATTCCCAAGTAAGGTTGTAGAGTAAAACTTGTTAGTAACAATTCGGTGCATGTTATTTACGACATACGACATATCGATAGTTAGTAATAATTTCAATCTATTAGCTTCATATAGTGACATAATTGTACCGACAGCTCTGTCCGAAAGAATGAACTCCAATTTCACAACTGAAAGACTCATATCTTAAATTTATATTCTCGTTTATAACTTTTAAAGCAAACACAAAAAGGTATCATTAGGTGACATATAACAACTTGGGGCTATCATAACCAGGAATGGAAAATAATTATTTTAGACTAAGTAATCTTGCCTAGGCAAGAATGTTTAGTTATTACGTCAATACTTTAGATCATATCAATATCTAGCTTATCAATCATAAAAAAGAGAATTTAATATATCGTGATTGAAATGCGTTATCAGCTTTCAACTGACCTCTACTGAGGTATGATGTGGGCATGGGTCCTCTCGCTCAACTAATCGACAACTCACAGGATACCATCGGTGCAGTGACTTAGGCAGCCAAGATTTACCGCTTCTAAAAGTGGATCGTTTTGCATTGAAAATTAAATTCACATACGCCGTGATAATGCAAGTAGGTCAGCAGTCATCCCCCCTCTCCCCTCTAACCCAAACAAGACTCCGTCGCTAAAAATCCGGAACTCCCTCGACTGAAACTTACCCTAACTAGCGTCAAGTCAAGAAAATCATCAAGACGATTAGTATTCTCAGTTATGTACTGAAATAAAAAAACACCCGCAAACCTATTTAGAACGGAGCATCCGTTCTAAATAGGTTTGCGGATGTCCATGTGTATCGGTAATCATTGAAGTAAGTGACGCTCTTTGGCACCTATTAATTAAAATCTCATCTTATACTTATTGGATAATAATGATTTTAAACCAGTAGCTATTTCCATTTTTAAAAAATACAATCGTCTTGCAGTCAATTAAGTAAAAAATAGACAAAGGATTAAAATATAGCCTTCACATTTTCTTGATAAGTAATTTCTCGTCGCGGAAAATCGTAAAAGGGTTTTTTAAGTGCTACGTAAAAGGGGGGTGGGGTGGGGATTAAAAGGGGGGAGGTAGTGGGAGAACAAGCTCGTTAGCGACAATTTTTCTCAAAGCCCGCCCGGGAGAATTGTCACAGCACCGATTGTGACGAATTACGCCGGGAACAGTGCGGCGCATTCTTTTTATTCAATTAAACATGGAAATTCCAAACTACAAAGATAAAATTGGATCTTTTTTATAAAAGGAATAATATCTGTTCGTTTTTAAATTTAGAAAATAGAAATAAATAGAACCTATGAAACAATGGAACTGAATTTGGCCATTTAGTCGTGACGGTTCTATTGTTGCTATATTTAGGAAGAGGTAGTACCATGATGCATTTGAGAAGGTAGTACATGCATAGTGCATGACACTACATCCTCTTATGCAACGGAATTGGGCCGGCACGACCGGGGCAGTACATCTGGCTCGCTTGATACCGGCGTAAATTGAAAGCCCATTGGGGAGGGGGTGATAGGAGCGCAGCGCATCTGCGTGACAATTATGTGCCCATGGACATTCATGGGCGTCGGTAGTCATCAAATGGCTCCGATTCCTTGCCCTCTTATGGTATAAAAGGAAAAATAAATGTCGTGTTGTGTGGTAAAATTACACCTAATTTTAGTCAATACTAGCATCACCATGCGGTTTCAGCCACGTAGTTCCAGTTCTATCAGGCATAGCGTCGCGGTATATATAATGGATTATTCAACATAAAAATATTATCTTTCAATTCGGGCCAGATACCCCGTCTGTTCTGAGATACCCCGTTTGTTCTGAGATACCCCGTCTGTTCTGAGATACCCCGTCTATTCTGAGATACCCCGTCGGTTCTGAGATACCCCGTCTGTTCTGAGGTACCCCGTCTGTCCTGAGATACCCCGTCTGTTCTGAGATACCCCGTCTGTTCTGAGATACCCCATCTGTTCTGAGATTTGCGTGTTCAAACAAACGAGCAAACTTTTCAGTTTTATGTTTTAGATTAATCTTGTGTTCCTGTTGCCACTATTATGCCACACGATTATTTGACGCTAAGCAATTCAAGTGAGTGTAAATACAAAATATTGTCTCGGCATTCAATTGGACGTCAACTTCACGGATAGTCTAGTGCTTGTAAATGCAATTATGAACTTTGCTATGGAACTAGGCTAACGTAACTCACGTCAGCCTACTTCTTTATTAAGATTAAGTAGCTGCCTACTATACCAAGTTAAGGATTGTTGGTCGCAATGATTTCTTAGGTTTACGCGAATGTTACACACTAAAATTAAACTTTAACGGTTTCTATCGCGGTTTATTACCGACGTTTCAGAAGCTTTACTGCTACTATGACCATAGGAGATGTCTGATGATTATGATGTTAACGGTCCGAATGCAACGGATTGGTATTACTTATGATGCAGTTACCCGTATAAAGCAGCTATTCCTTAATACATATAACAATGTTATTATTTTATAAATTATATTAGTTTTGCTGCTTATAATTATGTGTTCAAAACTTTATGTCATTGTTTTTAGTTCTTTAATATTGTATGAAATAATAATATACTTATTTTTATGTACGTATTATATACATATTAATAACACGCTATTCTATTATTGCACCTCCATAATATGTCATTTTGCGCAGCCGGAGTTAATTCTGTTCCTTAATTCATTGATATCAATACGCGAACATATTGTAACTGGCACAACCTCACTAGCGTGCATTAGTCCGTTTTCAAAATTAAAGCACAGTTTTTGTGTACTCAATGGTTAGGCGTAGTAAGGTTACAATTAGTCTCATAAGCCCTGGTACCCTAGGGTCCCGGCGTGTTGACTCTTGGCGGCCATTGAAGAGCATAAAGTAGATATTTTGGCAATCAATGAAACCTGGCTTAAATACGGTGAAGAGGGGCGCGCTCTGCGTGTGCCCGGCTACCAGCTGCGTCACATAGCCCGATCTAGCGATAGCGAGCGCGCGGCGGCGGTGTCGGATATTTTATTCGCTATTTTAACCGCTCGTACACATACCCACCCTATAACACCAATGGTTGAGCAGATGTGGCTACCTTTAAATATACGCGGGAAAACATTTTTATGGGAACTATCTACCGCCCACCCTGGTTGTCGGTTGCGATTTTCTTGGTTGGGCTTACCGAGATGATTGCTTCGTTGCCTGGTAGTGATTATGTTATACTCGTGGGTGACTTTTATATTAATGTCTTAAATGTTCATCGTGATCTTTACAGGATGATTCACAACCTCACTTCCGCGCCGACCAGAACCAGAAACTCACTTCCGCGCCGACCAGAACCAGAAACTCACTTCCGCGCCGACCAGAACCAGAAACTCACTTCCGCGCCAACCAGAACCAGAAACTCACTTCCGCGCCGACTCACTTTAGGAGCGAGTGCGAGACCCTGCTCGACCTAGTCTGTTGTAATACAAACCTGGACCGAGTGTTTGTGGACTATATTTCTGATCTAAGTAGTCACACTCCTTTATAAATTTTGACCTCAACGTACTTAAAGATAAAATACCGCCAAAAAAATATGTTTAGGAAATTAAAGAACATCGACAAAAAAAAAGTACGAGGGGCCCTTGATAATGTCGATTGGATAATATTAATTCAACTATCAGATGTCGATGACTTGGTGGGTGAATCCATAGCTTATTGCTGATATCTGACATACTTGCACCAATTGGGACATTAACGGTTAGACCTTACAATATCCGTGGATTACATGCGACATTAAATTGATGATGCATGATGAAGCTGGTGGAAAAGCTGGTCTCAGTAAAACTAGTTCGTCCATTGAACATTACAAGGAGCTGAAGCGCCACGTAACGCAAGCTATCACTCGATAAAAGAAAGCATACTTTAAAATATACATTGTTTCAAATACACGCAACCCACGCCTGCTGTGTAAACTTTTGAAACAGAATATTAATTTTATATAAACACCAAATTCCCAACTACTGGATCATTTTAGGGACCCAGCAAAAAATTATAAATATTTCCTAGACCTACGAGGTAAGTTGTGTGTCACCAAGAACCATGAGTTTCTACGAGACTAATCACTTTTGTATATCTGAGTTGAGTGGGTGCTATGGTTTTAGCCCTAATAAGATATCGTGATTTCGTAGCTACCTCAGTGAGCGATCGCAGATTGTTGAGGTAAGAAATGACGATGGTTCCACAATGTTGTCTGAATGAGGTCAGACAACATTTTTAGTGCCTCACACATTGCATCACTCTGCATTGTTGCGTTTCGTGCGGCTTGTAAGACGCCGGTGGCCTATTGGGGGGGGGGGATAGGAGGGCAACGCATCTGCGTAGCAATCACGTGAATGTCCATGGGATTTGATAGTCATCGAACTGTTCGTTTTCCCGTAAACGGCATAAAAAAATCCTATATAAGAAATAAAAAGCTGTGGGATGTAATAGCTCCCAATTTAATATGTATTATTTTTTAATGCGGATCTGTGGAGGAAGCCTATATCCAGTAGTGGATGTCTCCTGCCTGGTGCTAGTGTTCATAGCCTGTAATATATAAACTGAGTACCAAACCATATTAAAAGTGTTACACCGATGCGTCGAGGAGTTCTAGCCCTGAAAATTACTCATATGTAACTATGTCTACCTCCCTGAAACTCCCATATAAAAGTATGCTGACTAATCATCAAAGGGAATGCGTCCACGGGTACGGTCATCTGTATATTTAATATTGAAGATTATATAGCGAAGATGTGTAGAAAGCTAATAACTTCAAAGTAACGCTACGCACACAACGACATGCACATTTATTAAACCTTATTAATACACAAATCGTGATACTGTCAAACATATTATTACGTATGAAACTTATTCTTTATTAACTAAGTACAATAAACTGACCTTTGGGCGATCGCTAGTATAAATTAAACAGAATCCAGATGTTTTAATTGTTTACACATAACATGCAAAACCCGCCTGCAATACCTGCAGTATTGTCTGATTGTCAGTTGTCTCTGGGCTACGGTAGTCATTTATTACGACGTCTATGATGGACATGTTGATAGCAAATTGTCCGACTGTTTTATCACATCATTGTTGTGTCCCCGTGATTTTTGATATAAAGGTTTCCTTAAAATATTATTTGAATTGATTTTCATTTATACACATTATGAATTAAAGTTTCTGAAAGTTGTCCGTTGTTTTCCATCGTTTTTCTGAAACTTTACTTAACGGATTTTTATGCGATTTCCTCTCATCCACTCAGAGCGATTCAAGAGAAAAGGGTTAGTGTATAATTTGCTAAGCTAATAATTCGGTCACTATTATTCACAGGCGAAGTTGGGGCAGGACTCGTAAAATTTACCAAATAATGTCAGCGTCCACAGCATTCCCAATTGACTAATTTTAGTAACCTATAAAGTTTGCAACATTACTGAGTCTGGTAATAAATACTGTTACAATTTAAAAAAATAGATTTCAATTTGGAATATGTCATTTTTATACCATTGTTCGTTGGGTTTTCTCATTTTGGCGGCAATACATTGTACAATATTTAGCGATATTACAATGGAGTGTTTATAAAGCGATCAGAATCGCTATGACTGCATCGCACAAAGTAGGTATGGAGCCAAATTCAATTTTTAAAAGTCTCCATACACTTGTTACTAGTCAAATATTTGTGTACCAGGCTATTAATAGGTGCAATGATAGTTCCTCTGTTTGTGACAGAGAAAGCATTGACCGTCCACGCAGTGTTTTTTACAATTGAGTAACATTTTAACAAATGAAATGACCGGCTCCTTGCTCAAAGCTCTAAAGATGCATCTCAATTAGTCGACAGAGTGCAACGTAAGCATTATCCGACTTCAGTGATTGTTCGGGGGGGTGCTAACTATGACGGAGTGACGGAGCCATACTTTTGTGAAAAAAGTTATCAAGACACCGTTACAATTAGTGTATCGAGATACCATTCTTGGGAAGATAGTTAAGCATCTTAATAAACACCATGTTCAATAACCAGGTATAATCCCACCCAATCTCAGTTAAAACAAACGTTTCAGACTTGATGATTAACAGAAGAAAGAAGAAAGCTGAAGACTACATGCTTTTGATCAGTTTTAGATAGTACAGCGTGCTCTAAACACCATGATAATTTGGAGTCTGTAGAACAATCCATACGATTGACAGTGAAGAATTTTCTCATGGAAAGAGTGCGTGCTGCTATTGGTAACTGGCCGCAACGTTTAAAGGGCTGTATTGCAGCCAGCGGATACTACTTCGAACAAGGTTTTATATTTGTTTACTGAACTTACACACTGTAAAAGTAATAAATATTATTTGCAATAAAAAATCTTTGCTACAATATTTATGGCAAATAACGTAACTTTACTATAATAAAGAACATAGACAATTTCTTAGACTGAATAATCATAAAAATAGATGACTATAAAGGACTAGTCTTTTATTAAATACAATGGAAATTTTAATTAAAAACTGATCCATTATATTCATATCGTGGGCTGGCAAGGATAGATCCTATAAGCTTCCAATAATATACTTACA
Organism: Eumaeus atala; assembly: GCA_017140195.1. Lineage (NCBI taxonomy): Eukaryota > Metazoa > Arthropoda > Insecta > Lepidoptera > Lycaenidae > Eumaeus > Eumaeus atala. The sequence continues at coordinate 165,801 of JAFELO010010666.1, read as the reverse complement.
TTTCCCTTGGGAACAACAATTTATTTAGCTAGAACTTCTTGCAAGGTAGCGTATATCCGTCTGGCAATTTAATCAAAGTCCGCCGAGGAATTGTATTAAAAAGTAATTAATTTTAGTTGGCGGCAAGGCACGGCTGTTAATTACGAAACTAATTAAAAACGTCGATTCTGTAATTAATCTTTTTCAGTGACACCTTTTTAAATGATTTATGCAACAAATGGTTATATTAAAAGATGTATTGTGTGTATTTAAGTGTCATTACATACAAATATATTGAGTGAATATTTCTATTTTCTCTTTAGGCTTTCCTGATGCCCAGATAAAAAAAAACCGAGTATGAGCTAAAGCTTCCGCAGATCATCTGTGGTAGTTTCGAAGGCCTTTATGGGGCTGTTAACGACTAAGCAGTGTTAAATATAATTATGTCTCACATCACTATTAAATAAAATTATTAAATTACAATATTATTATATTTTTGAATTGATTTAGAATGTATATTGTAATTATGAAAATCGTTGCCATTCCTCTGATACCATGATTGTTGCTCTTAACCCAGCTATCGAGCATTAAAAATTTAAAGTTATTGTATGCGCGAACAAAGCATTATTTTATTCTCACATTTTTATGACAAAGAGCAAACAGGCTCAGTGCTAACGTAATTCTCTTTGCGGCCGCAACGTTTCCATCAAATATGAAAGCCTGCGGGTCCAAACAACCACCCACTATGGGGCTACATTTAATAACGCTGGCAAAAAACTTTTTAGTTTAAATTTCAAGTACTCCGCTGGACTTTAGTTATAATGATATCACCTTTTGTGTCGAGTGTGAACGACTGGGAATTTGTGTACTTTTTAAAATGTGCAGACAAACTTTAAATATAAAAACCTCATTATAAGTCTGTACCCGTCCATTATTGCGTGAAATTAATATCAGGTACGTGTTTTAGTGCATCTGCACTGGTCTTCCAAGCTAGACATGCATAATTTTTTGACAATAAATATTTATTTAGACAAAACAATGTTCTTTCAATTCTATTATCATCATCATTATCAGACCTTATCGGTCCACTGCTGTCCATAGGCCTCTTTCAAAGAACGCCAAGATGACTGATCTCCTGCTACTCGTCGTCATTCCGCACCGGCTACTGCACGGAGACCGTCGTCCCACCTAGCTAACGTTCCACCAACACTTCGTTTTACTAAACGCGGCTTCTACACCAGAACCATAGTGCCATCTGTTCTTCTGAGCATGTGCCCAGTCCATTGCCACTTCAGTGAGATTATTGTTCACAGTACATCGGATACTTTAGTTTTCTGCATTATGAATTTGTTACGAATTCTATCAGATAAAGAAACACCCAACATAGCATGTTCAATAGCCCGCTGAGCTACCGCAAACTTGGGGACCAGTCCTGAATTAAGAGGCCATGTTTCGGCCCCGTATGTCATCACGGGGAGAACGCACTGGTTGAAGACTTTTGTATTCAGGTCCTGCGGTGTAGGCGACGTGAGAATGTGACGAAGGTTCCCGAATGCTGCCCAAATCAACTGAATCCTTCTGTCAGCTTCCTTCTCAAAATTATGTCTTCCTAATTGCTATAGTTGCCCGAGCTAGACGTATTCGTCCACGACTTCGAGAGTAGGACCATAGACGTTGACCGGCCCAGGGAGAACGTGTTCCTTGAACCTTTGTCATGTCCAAGTTCATCCTAGGGCCTATACATCAAAAAGGTTCATCCTGTCCACCTTAAGGTCTTAAAGACGTCCTCCAAAGCATTAGTGAACAGCTTGGGGGAAATAAAAACCCCCATATCACACTCCTCGATGCCATTGGATTGGGCTTGTTTGATCTCCCGTGATACGGACAAAATATACTGAAATATGTATAATATAATGTATATTATATATTTAATTTTAGTTTAAAATAATTATTTTAAAAATAAAAGTAGAAGAAAAGGAAAGTGGTGGTGGTAAACGATGGGGGTCTAATACTTGTAAAAAAGATATAGCCGTGATGACATGAAAGAGTAGATAACATATAGAGAGTAGCAGATAGCTATGTCGTTCCCCTATCCAGGTTAGCAGTGGATAGTCAGAAAATGCTCAGTAACTACTTACACTCATGGATGAGCAGGCTCACGACGATAATTTTGATATAAAAACCTACACAAAGAATCTCCTTTTATTGACCATTAATTTAATCCATCGCTCCATCATTGGGCTTATTTTCCAAACCTTACTGGTTGTAACAAATGAAGTTTAAATAGTTAGTACCCATTAGGTAAAAGTATTTGGGCGATCGAAATTGATCTCCACTTATCTGGGTTTACTATTTTACTTGATTTTTTGTGACACCAAAAACCCATTAGGCAGGAGAAAAATATAGTTATGGTCCATTTGATACGTGATTTTTAATGGACTGGTTTAGAAGTATTTTCACTAGGGTGTATATAATAACTGACTGCTTTGGAGTAAAATATCACCATACCGAATAAAGTATAACGTATCATGTATACATGATAAAGTATAATTTATTAGGAATAAAGTATCCCTCTTAATATTTCCTTCCGAAGCTTACTTTGAAAATCTTTCAATATTACAGTCGGATAGTCCACAAGTTTTGTTCTCTTCGTTCATATGAATAAATATATCACCATTACAATTATTAACATATTATGTCATTTTTAAATATAATAAACGTGTTCTCAAATCAATGCACGGTTGTTTTTACAACCGGTTACAAATGTATGCGAGATATTTATAAATATATGTAAAATTATATTTGAAATTCGAGCGTAAAATTTGCATTTATGAAAGAATTCTTGATGCGGTCGTTACGCCGGACTCGCATTAGCAACATGTGGACAGCCCGTAAAAGTGTTACATAAATTGCGCACTGCAGTGTTACTTCTAAAACGACCATTCTCAATATTTTGGAATTACACTGGTACTTCTTGATGTGGGAGAGAGGGGGTTCGGTACCTCTTTCGACCCTAAACCTAGTCTCGCCGCCAGACGAACACTCATAGCAATCCGATGAAGCTGTGTTGGGCTTCCCTTCGTATCCACAGCATAAGTGCTGGTACTTCCATACATAAGTTTACGCCCAGCGATTCTGAGAGGAATATCAAATACTGTATATGATGTCAAGTTTGTATAAGGTTAGGAGAAAAAAATCAAATACCGATGGATACTTTTCTTTTGTAGAATAGGGGGCCAAACGAGAAATCGGAGCCTTTTTACAGCTACCGACGCTCTTGAACGTCCACATAATTACTATGTAGATGCGTTGCCCTCCTTCTCCCCTCCCAATGGGCCAATGATTTTGAATAAAATTGACCGAAAAGTCAGAACATACAGTGCAAATAAAGGAATTCATAAGAAAATTAAAAGTCATAAATGTATAACAGCGATAAAAGTAATTACAAACATAATTATACCACTTGATATAAGTAAAAACTATTATTAAACAAATTTCCATGAAAATTGTATAAAATAGTATTTATTTATAACGTGATATCATGGATGTCCATGAAACAGTGACAATACACTCCGTCAATTAAAACATGATTATACTTATAGTTCATTTCATGTAAATGGTCATTTGCAAGATATGTAATAGAAAGTCTCGAGTGCAGCCATTTTGAAGGCATAATGTGACACAAATTAAAAATCATTTGTTGGTTTAGTCATATGAGCGTTGTAAATTTCAAGGAAAATTACGTGCGGTAGTTGGTTTCCTCTTTTTAATCGCCTTACTAAATTATCGACAAAGTGTACTTAACAGTTAGAAACAATTGGATATTATTAATTTTAAACAAGTGATTTATTCAAATAAACCCATAATATGTATGCAAATTTTATCCACAAAATCCAACTTTGGTAAACGGTCCCTAGCGGTCTCGAGAAGTTTTGGGTCGTGATAGCGATCCACATACACAGCATGTATCGATTAGCTTATCATATAAAACGATTCGTTTGAATATCGATTCCGAGTCTCCGTTCGAAAGCGATTTCAGAGAACGTTTTCCCGGTGACTGAATTTTATCTACCATCGGATTTAGATCGAGTGGAAAACAATTACTTTGAGTGGACGTTGAATTACCAAAATCCGATGTCGCTGGCGCAAAACCTTCAGTGATACTTTGTCTTTTCTTTTGTTGTGATTGGAGTTGAGGCAAGTTTTTTTTTGTTTCAAGTTGGTAACGTAGCAGTTGGCCCGCGAGTTACACTGAGGTCACGGGTTCGAATTCCGCTTAGGTTGTGGACTTTTATCTGTATATTATATATATGTTTCTATAATCAAAATCTTAAATATGCCATAGTCCGTAACACAAGTCCTTGCGGTACTTAGCACAGGGCTAGGCTAACATATCCACAGATATTGTTATTACTGTTATTAATTATCTTCCTCACTCACAAGATCAAAATTCGTTCGATTCGTTTGACGTATGATTCGTCATAATCGATACCCGTGTTCACTATATAGGGACTTAAGGGAACATACTTTCATACATACGTGATAATAAAGACAGCTGTACACATAACTCTCCTTTACATCGCGTATTCGGGTAAATATCATAATGATTAAGAGAAACGTCTTTGTCGTGATAAATATAACCAAGTGTTCACACGTTTTTTTATTCAATTGAACAATAATTAGATTACACTGTTTGACTGTAAAATTTTAACTGTGTACGAAACAACAAACAAAATTAGTTTTGGAATACTTGTCATGTCTATGTTTATTAATCCGCAGGCTCGATTCTTCATTGTATTAATTGAAATGCAGCGCAAAAATATTTCCGTCTCATAAAAACGGCGTTTTTCGTCTTGTAGCAATTGTTTCTGCTACTTAAACATTTTATAAAAAAAAGTGTATCTGTCATCTTTGACTGTTAGACTAAAGGTGTGATCGGTGTTGAAGAAATGACATTCTGACTTTTTTCTGGCGAGCAGGTCTGAATAATTTCTTAAGATATGTTATTCAAACGGTTTTCTCTTTTCCGCCCGGGATCCTATATTTTCCTGTCAGGATGCCACGAATGCGAAATACCGGCGTTGTTAAGATGTATCAATATTTTTTTAATTAAAGGGGTGAGTTCATGATTTCTTGCCTACGTCATTGTTTAATATCTTATGTTTCTAAAAATCTTTATTAATGTGTTAATTCTCTTATGTGTGCATTTTGATATGGTTATTTTCTTGATTGATCTATATGGCTTCTAATTTGATAGTCTATATCATTATTGTGTTAGTTTGAATGGTATATGCCACGAGTTTTTTTTTTTGGTTACGCGGGGATACGCATTTACGCATCGTCGGTTTTGTGTGAGATCCGATGGGTGTGTGGGACTCGCGGATGAACCGAATGCCCACTAAAACCCTGTGGGTGCCGTCGGCCACTAAACTGAGGTGCCTCGGATCTGTTAGTGGCAGGCACCTCGGCGACTGGCCAGTCCCTCGTAAGGGACCGGGCTCCTCCAAAATAAATAGAGGGACCAATCCGACAACCTTGATCAGCCCCCTTCGATGTTGAGGACGTGTAAAGGGTTCAGATGCCCACCCTAACCTCTGGCCCCACTTAAAGACAAGCATAAGAAAGCAAAAGAGAGGCATAAGCTGCGCATAGGGCCTTCGTCGCACTCCCATGCGTCGTCCGCGCGACTAGACTATGATTTAAAAAGACTCCCGACTAGTATTGAGGTTTAGCAGCGACTGACTAACTTGCCCACGATCTCTACTGAGGCTCGAAGCCATTATGATGATCTAGAAAACGGACTCCCACAGACGGGGTTCCGGGGTATGTAACTCATTCAGAGCTTCGTGATTATTGTGTGAATCATCATCATTACTAGTCGGGCTTACAGGATTAGTAAACTTAGAAAGTACAGAAAAAATACTTAATATCAATATAACAAAGAGTTAAAATCAAACATGAAATAACAAAAGAATTGATTACAAAGTCTTGTATCCGATATTTTACGAGAACTGGTTGTTTTACGATAGCATCATTTAATCGTGATAAAATCTCGCTACTTTTTTGATTTAATTTTGAATTATCAAGATTAATGTTCTGCAAAATAGGAGGCACGATTTAGTTAACACTAGTAGACTTAGGATCGGATGTACACCAAGTGGAGTTTCCTATGTTAAAATCTAATCTAGGGTTTGGTATATTTATAATTATGGGATCGTCCTGCGACATGAGTTTTACACTTCCTGTGTACACTATGCACTTTTCGGGGGTGTGTAGTATGCCTACACTCGACACTAACACTTCGCGAATTTCGGAAACACCGCACTCAATGTATATTTTATTAGGTTGGGACCGTATATATGACTACCGATTATTAGTAAGTGGCTGCCAAATATATAGTTCACCATGAATTGTTTTGATTTTGCACTATGTGGGAATGTCAATGGCGGATTTCGTTAAAATTTCACTCTCGCACGTGGGGCTTCCACTTGATAGCATTATAATGGGGATACGGCACAAAAATAACTCACAGTATATCGTTTAACAATCAGCTAAACTATTTAAATTACAATAACTAGTCTTATCATATGATATAGCAGTATATACACTAGATGGTTGTATTAAACTATAAGTGTTAGGATGTTAGGATCATTCTTCCAGTGAGGTTCTGGCAACCCTAGGTTATGATACAGGTTAAAGTCATCAGTTGTGACTAACGGGATTTGTAATACAAATACCAGATTATTCTTAAAGTAATAACATGCAACATTAGATGCACTAGATATTAAATGAATATTATTAAGTGAAACGTAGAATGGAATTCTGGTACTTCTAGGCAGGTGTCTTTCATTATTATCGAGTTCTTAGTACAGTTGCACTGGAATTAGAACACTCGGGTGCAGTACGTTTTGTCTAGTAAGCATAATCGCGGTTATCAAATCCTCGAGTTGAAATGAAAGCTTCATCGACGAACTGTCGAGATTAGTTAATATGGATACAGACTAACTTTCAATCATAATAGATTTTGAAATATTTGTAAAATTATTTGTTTATTAAATTATTTAGCCGTTGTTTTAGACCACTAATTAATGATTGCTGATTCACTAGACGTGCTATGTTTTTCTCATCATTTTGAATATAGTCTATAGCGGAATCGTATCTCAATGCATCGTCTTCGTTGAGAGTATCGAATATTTGTTTGAACACCGGGCCTATACCGGCGAACCACGCAGCGCGCTTGCTACGTTTAGAATGTAAGTGAGACCTAGCTTCGTAGTCGCGTCTTATATCATCATATCTGGCTGTTAAGGGTGATAGTATATCAATACATTGATAAAATGTGCTTGTATACAGATTGATTCAATTGAGTTAATGATTTCTCGTAAGTTAATGAGGTGCGGGCTTATATACGATATGTTCACATGGCTGATAACAACATAAAAACATTCCGGTTTCCGTTGATTATTCTCGTTTTCCCTAGTCCATGAAACTAAATGTCGGTACTGGAGTTGAATGGTTGCTCAAAGTCCACATGTACATCGGTCGTGGCACTGTAATAAGGTAACCGGATGAGCATATAAAAAAATAGTAATTGGTTTCGGTTTCATATATAATGTATTTAAGACAGCTGATCGTGGAATTTCTGATGGTTTAATTTGATCAAAATGATGTGTTATAAGTCGTGTGTTTATTAATAACGTAGCTGTATGCTTGTCGAGTACCTTAATCATCTTATAGTCCCTACCAAAGAGGTAAAAGAGCTTTCCTGAGACAAAGATGACTTTTGATGTAGATGTAGTCACCAGCTTTATATTGTGGAGGGCCCTTGGCGTGCGCGTCATAGTATGTGTTGAAGATTCTTTTGACCTTTGAATGTTCTCGTATGCTTTGTCTCTAGTATATTTTAATTTATGCTGAAGCCTTCTAATATAGTCTGAATATGTTCGCGCCTTGTTCATTTTCGTATACATAAGGGGGAATAAAAGGTTCACTCCCAAACACTAGTTCATACGGAGTGAACTTTGTAGTCGAGTGAGTGATGGTATTATAAGTCAACATAGCAGTGTACACGTATGTAGGCCAATTGTCTTGTCTATCACTGGTAAAGGATTTTAGGTATTCTTTTATAGTGGAGTGGCTGCGCTCAAGAGCGCCTTGGGTTTGTGGATGATACGGAGAGGACCAGAGTTGTTTGATTTTTAGGAATTTGGCAAGTTATTTTGAAAATGTCTGATGTGAAGTTAGTACCTTGATCAGTTAATATGGATTCCGAAAAGGGATATGAAATGTATGAGGCATTCACTTGTTCCTTCGGCAGTTGTGCTTTGAATAAGATAGCCTACATAGTACTTGGTTAGGTCGTCGTGTAGAGTAGGGATATATTTGAGCTTGCCAGGTCCATACTCAGGTGAAGGTCCGACAATGTCAAGGGAAATGCGCTGAAATGAAATCATAGACGTTGTAGCGATTTCCATAGGGGCTCTGTTTAATTTACGTAAAGCCTTGTTTTCTTGACATTGTTTACATTCTTTTACATAAGCTTCAATGAATGTTCTCATACCTTTCCAATAGTACTGTTCGTGGATACGGCTGTACATTCGTGTTGAACCCAAGTGACTGGCGATTAGTATATTGTGGTTTTCATTAAGAATTTTGACCTTTCGCTCAATGATGGATATATGATTTTGTTATGGTAAACATGTACACAAAATTTTGTATTGTGAAATACATACGTGAGAATATTATAAATTTTGGTATATGAATATTGGTCAAATGGATTTCGGAAATCAGAAATTGCAACGTCTCTAACGTCATTGGTTTGTAGTATTTCGTCTCTTACTTTTTTATAGTAGGGTATATATCTGGATATGGGGATTCGTCAAAATGATGAACCTTGGTGAATTTAAGGCAGATTATTTTACTTTCGTAATTTACTTTCGGGAATGAGTGCAACTATTTTTCACAATTTAATATAGGGTCTTTGTTTTGTGTGTTTGCTATAATTTTGGAAATATATGGGTTGGATTCATCCAAGTCGATAGATGTGGGAATGATTATTACTTTATAGGAAGATTTTAAAAGATTTTCGTTATACCCTTTTAGTGTTGCGTCAAATATTATTTGTCTTGGGATTACCCACTACGGGATTAACCGGGAGCCAAGACAACGCGTCAGCGTTGGTATTGATTTTTCATTTTTTGTAGATAATGTCTTAAACAATTTCTACTAACTTAAGACACTAACGGACAAGTCTCGATTCAGGGTCTTTACTGTTACTCAACCACAAGCCACTTCAATGGCTGAGGAGCCATTGAAGTGGCTTGTGGTCTGTGACGATAGTGAACAACTTATGACCATATCCATATATAGGGTCGGAAGGCTTTTGTGCCGAATATAATCGCTAGGCATTCTTTTTCTGTAACACTGTAGTTACATTCGTCTTTGTTGAGTGCTCGGGATGTGAAGGCTATAGAGCGGTCTTTGCCTATAGGGCCTTGTGACAGGATTGTTGAAATAGCGAAGTTTGGTGCGTCACATGTAAGAATAAGAGGTTCGGTGAAGTCTGAGTAGATCAATACAGGTGAAGAAATGTGAGCATCTTTGAGAGATTCAAATGCTATTGCTTTTTCCAATCGAAAGAGACGTCCTTTTTCAGGAGATTGGTTAGTGGCTTAGCCTATTTCGAAAAATCAGGAATAAGTGGCCGATAAAGGGCACAAATCCTAAGAATGATTTGATGTCTTTTGGACATAAGGGTGCTGGAAATTCTGCAACGGCTTTTGTCTTATATGGGTTTGGTTTCACTCCTTTATCAGTTATGTTGTGACCGAGATACGAGACTTCCTTCCGAAGGAACTCACATTTGTCTGGTTGAGGTTTCAGGTTGAATTTGCAGAGTCTGTCGAAAACATTTGAAAGATTTTTAATGTGAAGGTTAAGGTCGTATGAGTAGATAACAATGTAATCTAAGTAATCGAAGCATTGGATGCCTTGTAGTCCAGATAGAGCAGTATTCATTAGTATTTGGAATATTGCAGGAGCATTCTTAAGTCCGAAAGGCATTCGATGGAATTCGCAGTGCCCCTGCGATACTGAAAAAGCCGTTTTCGGACCATCGCAGGGGTTCATTCTTATTTGATGAAAATCGGAAGCAAGGTCGAGAGTACTGAAATATTTACATTTTCTTAATTTATCTAGTATTTCAGTAACATTCGAAATAGGGCATGGATCACCTATGGTCAAGTCATTCAACTTTCGGTATTCGACTACCATTCTCCACTTTTCGTGGCTCTGATGCGTCGCCATTCTTAGGGACAACCCAAATAGGGGATGATCATGGAGACGTTGAAGGTTTGTTGATGACATCGTCTATCATTTTGTTAATTTGTGTCGCTACTTCTTTTTTGCGAATTTCTGGAAATCTATAGGATTTTGTATTTATTGGTACCGAGAAGGTAGTAAGAGTCTTATGCTCGATGGCATCGGTAAATGTCAAGGGATCTCCAGGGAGATGGAAAATGTCAGAATAGTCAGAACAAAGATCGTAAAGAACGATCAATTGATTCTTCTGAGTTTAAGTGCTAGACCCGTAATTAAGTAAGCGCCTGTTCAGTGCGTTCGTGGATATTGTTTTTATTTGCGTCAGGGTGTAATGTATGAATGCTGTGTACATAAATTTTTCGAGAGTTTGGATTTCCATTTTCTAATTTGGGTTTATTTTAATTGGTGACTCCGAGATATTGACGACAGAAACATTAATTATGGAGTTAGGTTTTACTTTCATAATACAATTGGCTATTGGAAGGGACGCTATGGGGTTTTGATCTAAGATGAGGCCTTCTTTTATATCTAGATTTTGTACTGAACATTCTATTACAGTCTCGGTACGAGGTGGAATAATGTAAATGGGTTCGGAGAATTTTAAGGTCATTGTGACGTTATCAACGATGAGAGTGTTGTTCAAGTAATCAATTTTGTAATTCGATTTGGTAAAAAAATCGTTACCAATTATGCCATCATATAGAAAATCAATATTTGGCATCAAGTGAAAATGATGATTTTAAGAGTTGAAGATATATTAATGCGTGTCCTAAAGTTTTAATCGCGCTAGTAGCGCCTAAGCCATGAATGGTTATACGATGATGTGTTACTTTGGGTAATGCCTGTATCGCATTTTTTTTAAACCAACTGTTGTGCCACTTTCGACGAGAATTTTAATGGCTTACATGAAACTGAAGTTTGTAGTTTTAAAAATGCAGGTATCTTTTTGTCGGATCTGTCTTGATATTGTAAATTTGAGGTCCAGATGTAGAACAGGAAGGGCAGGTTGTGAAGTCAATTTTGTTTTGTTAGTTTGAATTCAATTATCAGGAGAGTCAAAATATTTTTTTTGTTATCATAGCCATTGCAGTTCTGGAGTAGATTTATAAAGAATGAGTTTGGAATATCAGGTTTTACTTTAGCTACGGAAGAGTATGAGCGTGGCGTGCAGGGTTTAGATGATTCACGATTGAGTTTAGAATAAGAGACACTGGATATGGAATCAGGCTTGAGCTCTATGGTACATACAGAAGATACTTTTTGTTCTGATGCAACGGATATACATGATTTTGTTGGTACAAGAAATATAGATATCACAGCGCGTTTCGGTTCCGACACGGCGGATATAGTAGGTACAGTGGATGCAGTGGATACAGCGCTTACAGTGGATACAATGGATGCAGTGGATACAGCGATTACAGGGGGTACAATAGATATGCGGATACAGTGGATACAGCGATTACAGGGGGTACAATAGATATGCGGATACAGTGGATACAGCGATTACAGGGGGTACAATAGATATGCGGATACAGTTCATACAGCGATTACAGGGGGTACAATAGATATGCGGATACAGTGGATACAGCGATTACAGGGGGTACAATAGATATGCGGATACAGTGGATACAGCGATTACAGGGGGTACAATAGATATGCGGATACAGTGGATACAGCGATTACAGGGGGTACAATAGATATGCGGATACAGTGGATACAGTAGATTCAGCGGATACGGTGGATGATTTAGGATGATTGGTATCGACTTTCTTTGGATGATTTCCTTGGCGACACCGTCCGGGAAATCTTGGAATTGATGTCCTTAAAAGTCAATTAATTGATCGAATGTCTCAAATTCTTTCATGGTTGTAGTCGCCTCAGCCCTGCCTTCTAATTGGCTGATAATAAACTTAAATAAAATTGTCTTCTGACCTTCATTAGCCAGATTATATGCATTTTGACAATTGGTAATGAAGGCATTTAATTTTTTCCTAGAACCATCATAAGGTTTTATAAATTTTAGTAGCACACTTAATTCAATTTTCTCCTCTATTGACTTAAAAGCGCCAGATACTTCCACATTAGGGTTTTGTCTGGTCGCCATAATTATATAATTTGTAAATTAAAACGAGTTATGTAAATATCACAATTATAAATAGAATATGAAGTAAGGCTAAAAATAAACACACACACACACAAAATAGTTTTAATAAAGTATGAAATATCGAAGCCGATTCCACACTTTTGCTAGCCGTAAAAAGATATAGTAAAAAGTAAAAGCTTATCGCCCGTGTGCGGAAGTCGAGCACGTATGGTTTAATATCACGGTTGCAGGGAATGATGTAGTATTTAATTCTTAATTAAATTAATATCTATATTAACATGTGTATTAAAATTAATTGTGCAGTATTTAAATAGCATGGAAATAGAAAATTAACTATCAACGGCATGGACTCTGAGTTTCAAATAGTCAATGAAATTTGGTTGAAAATTTGTTGAAATAACTCACGGTGAAACTGCCGCAACCGCTGTAAGTAATACTGTAATCATAACAGTAATTATCAGCGCGCGGCAACCAGGAAAATTGGGTCTAGCACCACGACACAGGGACACCTTGGCGCGGAGACTCGAGATGATGATCAGTACAATTCAGCGCTCACTTTTTTTGATATAGCGCTTAGTTTTTTTTGCCAGGTTTTACACATGAATTGTTCTCCGAATTTAAACTTTTTAAGAACTTTCTCACTTGGTCCATGAAATTTTATATTTTCCGGAGCCGTATTCGGGTAAATTGGGGGATCTTCGTATCACTCCGCTGCCACCAAATATTATATGGGATTGGGCGTTAGTCTTTTCAAAAAAATATTGAATCTAGAAATAATGTATATTATTAATTAAAACATGAAATAGCAAGACTATGACTTAGTAAGATTCCCGACTAGTATTGAGGTTTAGCTGCCACTGACTAACTCGCCTTCGATCTCTACTGGGGCTCAAAGCCATTATGATGACTTAGTAACTTGCCATAATCCTTACAGTGAAAGGATATAACAGTACGGTACCTCCATAGCCCTCACCGTGATTACCCGCTGCGCCTTCTTATTTGCTGCAGTGAGAGCATCCACTCATACAGGGGCAACGTAGAAGGCTCCGGTGGACTCCAGAGTATAATCTTCGGCCAGCAGTAGTAGGGCCTCCCATGTTATGTAGTAGACGGCCCTGCGCCGCATCCATACTTAGAACCTTCGGCCCGAGCACCTTCCACCGGCCATCGAGAGTGAGTCCAAAGTACCTCATTGTTGGACTCGCTCCCTCCTCCGCAATCTCCGATTCGAAGGTGAGAACCCGGAGGGGTTTTCTTCCCAATATATGCCACGTATGAAAATTGGGTGTTAAATTATATTATATTGTAACAGAGCATATATCTTGCCTGATTTTGGTTGGCTGAGGTAGCCAAGAGAATGGGACGGGATCTTATTGGTTGTGTGTTCCTTTTCAGACCTCTACTCCTTTTTCTTTTTGAGTTGGACTTTTTGAATTTATTATGAAGATATGATGTCCTATAATTTTCGACTATTGTATTTGAGGATTGATCCACAATCCGTGAAAATTAATGGTTTGGATTGATAACTGAGTACATAAGGACTCTCCATCCGGGTTGCAGCAGGGAGTCCCGGACAACCGTCAAGGTAAGATCTCGTTCCCTAACTTTTTGCTAACATTATAAAAAAATATCTGAATTAATTCCATTGTTTGTTCCTTGTATTATTTTAAGTTTGTTCTTGATTGTAAATATGAAGAGACCATAATTAAATAAATGTATTTAAACGACTGGCTAAACCTGTAATAGTTTCTTTACGGGGGGAAAAGAAATTGTTGATTCCAATTATAGAATTTTATAAAAATTGTCACAGTCTGAATATATAAAACTCTTTAATTTTTGAAGTAATTCTTAATTAAAATAATATTTACGGTGCGCGTTCACATCGTCACGAAAAATCGACATCCTGAAGTTGGCTATAGTCAACATTTATGTTCGTCTCTTGTTACGCTGAAGTTAGACTTACAACGGGTGTACGTAAGTAAGTACATGCACACTTTTTTTCATAAAATAATACGTGGAATTGAACCATTGAATGAAATTCAATGACTGAATTAAAAATACCTTACTCGTAGTGCTTATCTAAATTTTCCGGACGATTATGCTTTACTTCAATAAAAATTATAATATATAATAATTCAAAATGCATTCGGAGCAAAGGATCAGACAGAAGCCATTTTAGTTAGAGACAACCAATACTACTCAGACCCTCCGACATCTGAGCTTATACCAACCGAATTGAATATTTTCAAATTCTCACTCATACACAGAAGCGAGAAGTAGGAACTTCCAAGTCTAATCGAAAGCTAAACATCAAATATTATACTTACAAAATATATAAGTATTATATATAAATATATAATACTTTATTATAAAATATAAAGCAAGACATACATATAAATAATTTCTCAAAATATTATCAAATCCTAGAAGATATATAGAGAATACCCTTGTAGCTGTGCTGTTGCGATACCGGTTTTGTCTGTTGTCATTCAAACGACCTGCGCTTCTATCGTACGCATGCGATAGTAGCGATTTCTTGATATTGTATGGGTGCAGTATTACTTTATCAACTAGCTAATTCCGAGCGTTGACGATGTTTGCCGGTGTGCGGATAAAACCTAGCGGGATTTAGATACACCGTGACTATATATTGTTAACTGTTTATTTATTGTGATTTTAATAAATAAATAAAATGAAATTAAAATACAATAAGTAACTTACAAAAATATAGCATACAAAGAAATACTACCACCGATGTTCAATTGTTAAAGTATTTAATACTAACACTATTGATGATTTTGAATGACATCATTCAAAATGTCTGTGAAATAAAATTCGAATGTTTAAACTTACCGTGTACATATTGTGTCCTAGCGTACGTTGTAATTTTTTTAACATTATTCCATATGTTCTGTACGTCCGAGCATATTCAACAAAGCGACTAGACATATGACCCAAAATTCATAAGAAGCGGAATACTAATACAATGGTAGGGACCAGGACTTCCATGTTGCCCTTAACACAATATGACCACGAGATTGTAGCTTGTGGAGTCTCCTGGTCATTCAGAACTGTATGAAGCAATAAGACAGCCCAGAAGATGCACATCTTCTCTTTTGTATCATCTGCATGTTTAAAAAGCTTTTTTTTAAATACGAGATGGTATTTCAACTATAAAATAAATTTAACATAATATAATAATAAAGTAGTGCCTAGGATATAAATTTCCAAACGTGTATATTTTAATCAATCAATAAACCTACCTTTATATTCTTTGGATAAAGTGATGACCGTAAATAAGTTGTAAGATGCTAAATTGTTTGTAGCAGACATTTTTTACGTACGTCGTACGTATGTGCCTACGTGCGTGCGTGCGTGCATATGTGTATGTGTATGTGTACGTGTGCGTGTACGTGTGCGTGTACATGTGCGTGAACGTGTGCGTGTGCGTGTGCGTGGGCGTGTTTGTGTTTGTGTGTGTGTGTGTTTTGTGTGTGTGTGTGTGTGTGTGTGTGTGTGTGTGTGTGTGTGTGTGTGTGTGTGTGTGATTTTTTTAAAATGATAGCAAATCTTTTTGGAAGAGTTATAGCCATGCTGTATAGGAGGAGGTAGTGTCATGCATGGTACATGTCACTACATTCGCTATGCAACTGAATTGGGCCGGCAAGAGCGGGGAAGCACCTCTCGCTCTACTGAAAATGGCGTGAAGTGACAGCGTTGCTGTCGCGTTTCGTACGGATTGTTTGTGGTGGCCCATGGGGGGGATAAGGGGGCAAAGGATCTGCGAAACAATGAAGTGAATATCCCTGGCCGTCGGTAGTCATCAGAATGATGGCGAATCGATGGCCCACCACGAAACAAAACGGCTCTGTTTCCGAATAGGCTAGCCGTAATAAAATACGGTGATTTAGCCAATCTAATTGCGACATAAACATGCATTTTTGCAATGTCAACCTTACGTTGGATGCTGTATTAATGCTTTTTTCCTGCGAAGAAAATATAAAAGAAATCTCTCGTACATTATTCTACGTCGTTGTTACAAAGTACTTGACGTGTACACGTTGTTTATATGGGCGGTGTCGCGAAGCAGACTTCCCTTAGAACCTTGTATCTCGGAATTTCTGGAAATCTATGTTTAAATATCACAAATCCAAACCAACACGTGTATTGAGTATATAAAGTTAAGGTATATGTTGGAGATTTTCTTATTAAATGTTGGGGTCTGTAATAAATGGCCAGATAGGCCTCGTGGGTTATTCATGTCGGAGCGCTATTTGTCAAAGGCTTAAAACATATCCTATTCAATCTGCCTACACGTTGATTTATATGCGTAACTCTTTGTGAATATTGTACTGTATATTGAGTTACACCCGTTATTATCGACTGAAATTTACTAACATTGTAAAGAAGAAACAATTCACTGTTTGTTTATTTGTTTGCACTGAATATACTCCGAAACTACTGGATCGATTTGGAATATTCTTTTACCGTTACAATCCTACATTATACGTAATGAACATAGACTGTACATTTTATAATACATTATAAAACTTCGATAATGTAATCAAAGTTGTGAAAAAATATCATAGTAAATTCTTATTCAATATGTCAGAAATTATGGGCAACTAACTACCCCGACGGTCGTTGTTCTGTCATAAGTTTATTTAGTTGTCGTTACCACGTCATTGAATCGCCATTACCATGAATTCATATCTTTTATATTTCTGTAAATCAATGACTTTTTGCCATATTTCGTGAACTATTCGTTCGAAGCCGGGACGGACTGCTAGGAAAATATATAGGTAATAAATAATCTTCGATCAACTACAATAATTCTTATAACCTATGAGGCCAATGATTATATCTCTCAATATACGAATATATATAAAAAAATGTACGTTTAAAAGTAGAACGCACCTCAAATTTTTTTTACGACACGCTGAAATAAACAAACGAGAAAGTAGGTGAGTCGTTGAATAGCTATCATCAGGAAGCCAATCCGAGGATCACGCACTTCGCCTATCTTTGGCTTTATACCTTTAGCATTAGTACCTCTCATACGAGTATTATTTACTGCTTACTGAAAGTAATTTTTTCTTCATTCTAGCCTTATCCCGTTTCTATATCAGACGATAACGGGATCGGCTACACAGTTTATTGGATTTGCTAGAAGTGTCAGTTTTTGTAAGAAGTAGTGCCATTCTGCATTGGATCGGACTTGGGTCGGCACGACCGGAGAGGTACCTCTTGCGGACTTTATACCGTCGTAAAGTTAGTTTAAGTTTAGTTACTTTCGTGCGGTTTGTGAGTAGCCGGTGGCCTATTGGAGAGGTGAACCCAGTGCGTATTTATGCTGATGTTCATGGGCGTCGGTTAGTCTCAGAAGGGCTCTGGTTTCTCATTTGTCCCCTATAAAAAAAGTTTATATCAGAGCTACTGCCATCTGAACCCTCTCCCTTCACATTGAGAGCACTCAAACACTCAAACATGACGAATTCGAGCCTGGACCACCAGAGTTGAAGTCTGGAGCTCTAACCACGACACCACTGATGCTTCCTAAATCACATACAGCTACATATCAGAAAAGGCTATTCATTTGTTATAACCTGGTGTTTCCCACTACTGGGCAAAGGCCCCTCTACTCTCTTTCCACACCTCACTGTTTAGAGCTATTATGATTAGAAAAGTTTATTGGAGGTAAAAAAAGTCAACAATATAAATAGACAATATTATTGTAAAAATGTTTGTATACATATTAATATGTATAACTGAATTTTCTAATAACGTAATGACTAGATATTTTGCACTAAACATTTTGGCTGTGAACTTCTCAACTCCCCGAGTCTTGTGAACAACCTGCCAACAAATAGAAGTCATTAAACAACGGAATTGGTACATTTATCATATATAAAATTATAACTATATGTAGGTACACGCTCCGGACGCAAATTGTAGTGAGTACAAATTGGTTTGAAGTATTTCAATGCAAATGTTAATTTATTTCTTCATATTCGTAAAAGGGCTCTTATTGCTCTCTAAAAATAGTATAAGGATACTATAAAGAAAACAATAATAAAACGAACACGTTCTCCCTAGGCCGGTCAACGTCGGTGGTGCTATTCTCGAAGTCGTAAACGAATACGTCTACCACTGGCAACTATTGCAATTAGATAGACACAAGTTCGAAGAGGAAGCCGATAGAAGAATTCTGTTGGTTTGGGCAGCATTCCGGAAGGTTTGTCACATACGTCGCTTATACCGCAGAGATTGAATACAAACGACTTCAACCAATGCGTTCTCCTCGTTAATTTAGGACTGGTCCGCAAATTTGCGGTAGCTCAACGTGCTATTGAACGTGCTAAGTTGGATATTGGGATGGATGTGAGTATCAGGAGATCAACCCATCTTGGCGTTCTCTGAAAGAGTCCAGTATGACCAGTAGTGGACTGTCAAGGACTGATAATGATGATGATAAATAATTATTATCATTATCAACTTTCTTCATTTACTACTAAACATTGTATATACGTGCCCAGACAGGCGAGCTTCTAAATGGACCTTTGTTGTAGTCTATTGGCTGAATATTTTGTGTGCGGAGTGTCCGGATCCGATTACGGTGGCATCATGCAGTGATGATAAAGTAAATTATATTTTTCTTACCATGATCTGGGCAATAGTGACGTATGCGTCGTCTCCTCCTTTGAGCATCACAGGCGTCCAAACATGTTTCCTCTAGACAACATGGACAAACCACTAAATTAATATCCATATAAGACGCACGAAATGTCACGAAAATGTGAAATTATATAGGTTTATTATTATGGTACAATATTGTGGCAAATTGATGGGAAAATAAATGTAAATGATGAAATCTAGTATCTAGTTTATTAATTTCCAACTACGGTAAGAACTAAAATAAATTTTTAAAATCAAATCTACATATCATGTAAGATCAATAATATATTGAATATATATTGATTCCTAAAATTATATTGATAAAGTTATGCATTACCCAAAGAACAGAGACTTTTCTGTTCTGGGTTTTATTCTGTTCTTATTGCTACTAGTTTACCGTTGCTACAGAAAATATTCGATATTTTTCATTTTATTACAATGCGTTCATTCATAGCTCAATTTAGATACATTACTTTTGAGGGCTATTTGTTAAGACGATCTCCGTGCAGTAGCCGGTCCGGGATAGATGTGAGTAGCAGGAGATCGGTCATCTTGGCGTTCGTTGAGAGAAGCCTATGTCCAGCAATGGACCGATAAGGGATGATAATGATGATATATACATTAAATGCATTTACTATATATCATTGACAAATACATTAATGCGTACCTTCACAGCAAGGTGGGCGGGTCGGTGGTGCCGCGTCATCGTCGTGTCGGGCCAGCGCACGTAGCTGCAGAGTGTAAGCGCGTGTTCCTGCGCCCGATAATCCTTCGCCCCCGGCAAACGTGGCGTACGGACTTATCTCATATACATCTGTAGATTCAACATGAAAAAAAAAATACACTTATTATTATATATTGTAGAAGTATTCTTCCAAAGTGCTTCACATTCATGCCAGCATTAACAATAGTATCTCATATCGGTACAAAATCTGCGTACTCATTATATTTTATTCTATCTCCAATCGCGCTTCGTGCTATGTGTGTGTTGTGTGATTTTATGTGGGTTTTTATGAGCGACAGCAGTCCAGAAATGGCTCCAATTGCTCGTTTAACGCTTTATGCTATAAAAATAAGGTACCTGGCGGTTCCGGTGGTAGTTTCGGTGTGGGATGTGACGGAGCCCTATAGGTGCCGCAGACCGGTTTATCAGCGCTCGCCATCACACGATCGTTAGCACCATCGCTCCTGAACACGAAACTATATTAACTGATATATGAAAATATCCATGAGGTGTTGTACCCTGAAAACTAAATGTGATTTCACAAAAATATACATATTACGAAAATTATCAATTTCAGCACGTATTTACGTAAGTTATATAAAAATCTCTATGAGATGTCATTGCAAAGCTTAGAGTACTAAAGACCGAGTAGTTATTTCAAACCATAACTGGTAAGCGATCGGATCGAGCCACCCTGGTATCTAACAGACATCTAAACAATCAAAGTATGAAGTATATGTCTGCCTATTTGTATATTGGATGAATTGGTGTTTGTTGCGGTTTGGTATATCTTCGTTTATAACTTGATAATAACCGCACAAAACCGACAGCGAAAAGGTAATGGTCCTGTGTACCCAATAAGACTACAATAAAAAGAAAATATTGCATAAGTGCGTAGTAAACTTTATCGAATTTAGTGCCACTATTTTCAGAAAACTGTTGTAATGTTCACCGCTGGAACCGATGCAAACTTGCACGCCCAAAGGTTCAAGGCCCCGGGCGTGTGCGAGCGAGTAGCGGCCGTCCGGTCTAGGCAAGAAGAAGACAAATTAAGCAAAATTCCAGGTCCCAATTTTTTACACATTCAAAACCAGAATCGAGTAACTAAATGCTATTATAAAATTTCGAACAGTGAACAATAATATGCTTACTTTATGAAGTAAGCACATTCTTGTTAATATATATCATAATATATTATGTAATTAACTTCTTGTTTGTTACATAGTATATTGTTTCTATGGACTGTCCCCAGAGTCTACAGCGGGTACCACAAATGACCTTTAAATAAAATTAGTTATAAATATTCAGAGTCCCAGGAGTAAGCACCGCAACGAATTCAATTAAAAGAGAATTAGGAGGACTTGTTAAAAATGCTATTTTAAAGTTAACGGCAGTATAGATGTACCATCGAAGCCATTGCGCAAGGGGAGTTATTTCAGTGGAGCATATTTGAGGCAACTAAATAGGGAATACCCTGTTGGTCACCCTAGATATTATTGAAAAGATAATCCTGAAAAACCTCTGTTCTCCATTTAATCAACTTAGACATTGTTAACAAACCTGATGCGATGATGGCGTAATATGGCCCCTACTGGTTGTGTATCTTGTTTTGTGACATTCAACAAATAAATAAGAAAAAATCTGGCAAGACACAGCCCAAAGTAAAAGCAGTGGCGTCTTTTATGAGGCAAAGATCCTCTTTCAGTCGCCGATCACACGGACTAAGTATCTCATACCGCTGGACATAACTTCAAGGTAGAGATAGTTAGTTATAACTATGATCTAGCCGCAAAGAATACCTTAACGTTCCCTTTTCCAGCAACGTCGCCAATATTGTCAGAGCCACTAGAGACAAACCCAGTAGCAGCGCCAGGTCCAATGCAGAGGCTCAGGATCGTTATAACCATATTATAGACTCAAAAAGGAGCTTAGCTGAGCTGCGCTGTTAGAGACACAACATCAGCAGCGGCGCTAGCTCCCCACGGTGGCTCAGCATAGCTGTAACCGTACTCTAGCCACAATTGTATACACAAACACTTTACCTTTTCCTTCTCAACAATATCGCCAGTATCGTGAGCGCCGCCAGAGACAGCGCCGCACATAACGCGAGCAACAGCGCAAGCTCCCCCGCAGTGGCCGGGAAGGGGGCGTCCACCTCCTCGGCATAGCTCCCCTCGGCGGGGGTGGTCGTGAACTCGTAAATCTCACGGGTCCAGCCCGCCTCATTAGCGGCCCGCGCTGCTACTCGGTAACGAGACCCGGGCGTCAAACCTATGTAAAATATGGAGTACGTGTACTTTGTTCATCTTATGACACCGCATTAAAGTGACAGCTATCCTGGCGCGTTTCATGCGGTTTATGAGCAGTGGCGCTCATCGGAGGAGATGACGAAAGGAGGTTAATGGATCTGTACCAGACTGATAAACGTATGTATATGGGTGTCAGTAGTCATCGAAAGGCTCTGAAATCTCGTTGCCCTCCGTTATTTAAAACTTGTAATGATTTGTAAAAACTTTACATGGGCGCTACTACTACTAACATATAGTAAAAATAACTACATTTTTTGTTTTCTTTATTACGAGCTTAGCTAATATTTATTTTACATAAACATCTTACACCAAAAAAAGACATAAATGCAAAGATATACCTCCGAGAATAACTTCACCACCAACAGGCACGTCCTTAGCGCCGGTCGCTCCGGAGCCGATCCACTCCAGCTTCAGCGATACGGGACCGCAGCCACCATCCGTCCACATGGTAGTGTCGAACCTAAGTTGGTAATGGTTTAAATACGACCCCAATAACATACTAAATGACATTCCCACCACGGTCCTTGAGCCTTGTGGCAGTGGGGCTCAGTAGCATGGGACGAATCCAGATACCTCGAGCGAAGCCAATTGAACCAAAGCGGCTGCTCTTTGCACTCCTCTTATAGGAAGAGGGGACTCAAGAGCAGGAGAGGAAGGCGCTTTTGTGCTGGGGGCAAGAGGTGAGGATGGGAATCTAACTCCACTTGACCTACAACAATACATATTTACACTTTTCAAGGTATGAAGCGCTTTCACTTTGTTTACTCAATAATTCCGCACAGTAAGAAGAAATAATTTGTTATTTTATTTAATAGGATTAACATGAATACAAAAAAGCTACGAAGTTATGAACATACATAAAAAAAGATAAGTCTGTTGTATAACGTAGGACGATGAATTGAGCCTCGTCTTTATTTTGAATACGATCGGTATTATAATGAGTTACTTTTATACGCAGGAGAACTTGGAAATATACCCAGTACCTGGGGATGGACCGTGTCATCGAGATATACCCCTGTAGGGACTCCCTTACCCTTATTACAAAGACAGGGGTATATTTCGATGACATGTCCAACGTTCCGTCGACACGGTGTCAACGGCCCAACAACGTAGGGGCCTTAATAAGTAAAAACCATCAGATTTTTCATAAATAAGTAAGTAAAAATCTGATAATTTTTACTTATTAAGGTCCCTACAGCGATGGACCTTGTCGTCATAGACACAAAACGAACCACATCCGATGAGTTACCCTCAACTAGGTAATTGTAATACTGACTAGTACTTACCTAATCAATATAACAATGACCAATCAGTATAAATCAGTATAAAAATTACTAATTTAATATTACAATTATGTAGCCAGTATTACAATTACCTGGCATGTGTGGCGTTAGCTCGTATCCACCGCGTGTCCGGCGGCGCGTTCGGGGGACCTCCTGATGTCCGTATCGATATTTCCGACCCCGGAGCGCCTCCCGCGGACCCGTAGGCGCGGTACGCGGACCCGCAACGTAGTCCAGCCAATGTGACTGGACCTGGACTTGCCGATTGTATTCGCCACTCCCCCTGTAGAAGAAACAAGCTTACTAGTGACGCGAACAAAAGAAAGGCTGTCTATCTCTGTATGTCGGACTTTCTCAAAATCTGCAGAGTGGATTTTGCGGACGAGGATTTTAGTGTTTAATTTATTAATTTTAAAAACAAATTGTTTGTTATACATATATATAGCGGCGTATGTTTAGCTACATATGGTTATGTGATTAGGGACTAATAACAACTCGTGATTAATTCATGGGATTGAAATAATAACGTGTGTTTAGCGCCTCAGAGAAATTTTCAATTGTGCTACATGAATTGTGGATAGAGTATGAACATTGAATTAGCCAATAGGTGCGCTATACGTAACACATAAGTGTATCACGTCATTTGTAACTTGTCTGATTGGACATTCGTGATGCTACGTCAAATTAACATGTAAGTTCGAGAACTAAACATTGTTATTGACGAGCGAAGTCGGGGCGTATCTGTCAATCGCGCGTATTCAAGGCATATCCGTAGGAGCGTACTGTGAACCGTCTAATAGATACTTCACCCTGGGACTGCTATTTGGTCACCTTAAGAAATAAATGTACCAGAATATCTTACCTCCGGTGAAGCTAGTCGCCAATGCAGCGTATAAGCCTTAGGCAACGCATGTCCTGGAGATCTCGGCGCGGGTCTCAGGTCTATCTCCAGCTCTCTGGACCTGGCCTCTAGCAGCGCCAAGCCTGGAGGAGTGGGAGGTCGCAGGACAAACACCTTCCACGTGACAGAGTCAGAACCGTGAGGGTTCTCGGCCAAGCATGTATAGTTATCAGCATGGGATAATTCCAAACCTGGTTAGGAGATATGGATTAAGTGTAAACCTATAATTTTGTAGTGGATGTTAATAATGATAGTGATATATAATAACGTTTTATTAAGTTAATCTCATTACCGTAGAAAAAATCTCTATCTCAAATATGCACCGTCCAAACGGCTCAGGGCGTACTGGACTGGACTAAGAACCACTGCGGTGGAGTGCCCTGGATCTGTACTAGGACACACCAGCGACTGGCTGGTAACAAGAAACGAATCGTTTTCAACACATAACGAGGTCGTTCCAGCTATCAAAACGACTCCGATTGCGCCGTAGTTTCAAGCCTAAGTCTCAGGGTTAGGTTTCTACCTTTAATTTCCTATTACGAATTTTTTTCACTGTAGAGGGCGCTGTATGTAGAATCTTCTGTGCACTCCTGCGTCTTGCTTACGGAGCGGATTATGACCAGATGTATGCTGTTAGGCACGTTCCGCCATTTATTTGCGTTTACTTTTCTTCTTTCTGGGATATCATGTCCATACAAAAAGAAGTCACAGCTACACCAGATATCACTCTCGAGCATCGAATGGATGGAGATCGACAGCGAGAGGTCCCTTCTTTGGAGGTCCAGGTCATGACGCTGGAGAGACTATGTAGGGCATCCCTTGAAGGTACGCTGGGCCGCGTCCTCTGCAGTGCTACAAGCGTGATAAATAAGATCTGGCTGCCTCAGTCCTCTATCATACGAGTAATCACTGAAGTAACGATCCTCGATGAGCACAGCAGGTCTCATTATTTTATAACATTTTTTTGGTTGTTACGTGGTGTATCGCCTCTGTAGTGTAACGGTGCGAGTGTCACCTGTTAAGACCGTTAGCCGCGTGGGGTCCTGGGTTCGTTCCCCAGGTTGGGCGACTATTTTTAAATGTTTTTCAGATTATTATGAGCACGCATTGCATTACATTGCAGTGCCCGAAGTGGCCATAGGCTTGCCACCTATGACGTCATGGGCCTCAGTATTTTGGCTAATCGTGGGTGTGCTAGTATATCAACTGCAATGACGAGTCGTAGATGTCCTAGCACACCTCTGCCTACCTCTTCGGGGATAATAGGCGTGAAGCTACTTTTATTTTTTTCTTTTTTCTTTTGTACCATCACGTTACAATCATTGTGCACCGATCGCGCGCACATTATACTGGCGCAGCTGTAAGGCGTTGCTATAATGAATACGTCTCACACGCGTCCGTCCGCTTCAAACGGAAAACATTACAAACTTCGGTGCCTAAGAGGATTAGTAAGGTATTAACTGCATTTGCATATTTGCGAACTTCAACTGAACAAACTTTCGCTAACTATTGTTTTAAACCTTAGCTATTAGCAGTTATTTAGGGCGTAGTTTCTCGTTAAAAATTATATCATCATTAGCTTTAAGTTCTCTATTGCATTCTGGAGTTGACTTTTAAGAAACGACTTAACGCGCACAGTATTGTACTGTGTTGAAAAATAATGGAAGTAAAATCCAATCCTCTCAGATATTCTCTCTTACGTCTCGCGCACTTTCCAGTTCAGAATCATATTCATTCTTAAAGAGTTCACCAGTTAAGATAGCTCCAGTCGCGTATAGGAGCTGACACAAAAAGATTTTTTCAATAATAACAATGTCACCTCTATATCCATTTTAAATTTATAAGATTAATAACTATTTGAATAATATACGAATATGTATTACGCACAAGCACTTAAAAATGCACCATTACTTGGGGGTTGAATTTCGTAAAACCCGTGTTACCTAGCACCCACATCCCACAAAGAACCGCCATGCAAAATGAAGCTCTAGCAAGCACTCGTAGATTCTGAGATTTCATGATAGGCGTGAAAAATACCCACTATTTTGTAAATTTATTTCATTTAAAACTTTGAAAAAAAAAATGAAAAAAAGACTCGGCGCGAGAGGAAGGTATCGGGAAGGTTTATGACATACGAAATGGCCAATATTCAGCTATAGTATTCAAAAAACTCGAAATATATTTACTGCGTATGAGTAGCGCGTCTCCGTCCAAATGGAAAGGCGAGCGTGGCTGTAGCGGACTGCCTCCACGCAGCCAGCGCTTGGCGGGCGGCGGGACCCCTCCGACCACGCAGCGCAGTGACAGCGAGCTGCCGGCCGCGCCCACAGCCACGCCGCCAAACGAAGATATACGGGCAGGGGCTAAACGATACAGCTTGATGTAGTAGAGTGATTAGAAAACTAAAAACATTATTATCGGTCGCTGCTGCGATCTTGGAACATCGACGATAATACCGTCCTTTAATGATTAAGTTTACTATTTATTTATTCTATTGACTACGAATAATTAAATTAAGTAGGGAAAGAAAATATCACGACAATATTTTTTAATATAATATTTAAAAATTAATATTTATGTAAAAAAATATTAAATAATGAGTATACAATATTTAACAAAAAAAAAAAATAGTAAAAACCTGTGTGTTTTAAATGTATACATATAATTATAGGTATACCGTTATGGTAAATAATAGCTCGAAAAATCAAATATTGGGCAATTAGCATTATTAATTAAATAAATAAATATTAATAAAACGTTTACAATTACTTAAATTTACGGTCAAATGCTTACGACGCTACAACTGATTGTCACGGGACGAGTTCATGACCTACAGATACTAGAGTACACTCGGGGTCACGACCATTTCCAACGCGTTAATTGGTCCACCCAGGCATACAGAACATTTTAACTTACTAATTATAGTAATATTGTAGTGATTTAATATTTATTTTGTATTTTCAAAATGAACAGTACTACGAGTGCAAAATGACATGCATTTTCAGATTTGAATATCGTTTCTGAACAACAGGGTTTTTGTTACATATTGTATAGTAGTAAAGAATGTATAGTCTTGTCTATACTTGATTATAGTATATTACCTAAGGCGCTCGTCTGACAGGCGACGACAGCCGAGGGCGGTCCTTCCCCCACGACAGTGGCGGCCCTCACCCAGGCCTCGTAGGTGCGGCCGGCGCGCAGCCCCCGCAGCGACCGCATACACTCCGAGCTACCCTCGCTCTCCGTGCACGTGTTGATACGGGTTATGTTCGCCTCTTGTGATCTATGTGGGGGTCAAATTTGGGGGAAAACAAAATAATGACGTAGATACATGAGAACATGACGCAAGAAATACACAGAATATAAGGCCCGGTAAGCCGAGAAAAGTTAAGTGTTACGTATATCACCTTTCTTTTTTGTTGACACCGGGAAACGCATTTAAGCGGTGGACAGAGGTAGGTGGGGCTTGCGGCACATTATAGTGTGAACACCCACAAAAAAAAAACTGCGAATGTTATCAGTGCCGGCTTTGGAGAGCTGCCTCGGAAGTACATGTCAGTCCACTACTATGTGACCGACGCCTCCTACGCAGATGGGTTACCCTACGGCTCACTGAAAAACCCCACCAGCTTTGAAAGGTCAGAGCAATGGGGTGAGGTTCGCATCCTTGCCCCTTCTCCGCGCACGATAGCGTCACATCTTAAGCCTCTTTGGGGACTCTTTTCATAAGAGGGGTACAAAAAGCGGGCCCCTCGTTTCAATTGGTTTCACCAGAGGTGTTCCGGTTTAACCAGGCTAATGAGCCCCACCGCCCGACCTGAACCAATGTGGGAGTAACTTAGCTCAGTAAGTAAAAAATAATTAGCTGTCTGTACAGTTTCATGTATGCTATAGAGACCTGCATCATAATTAGAAGTGAATGAACTGAACTGAACTGAACTAGAACCACCTACATGTGCTCTACACATTGAAATAAGAAAAATGGAATTTTTTCAACAATATTTATTTTCCCTTTTAAAAGTTCATTAGAGAAAATCATGAAATATTCCAAGTATCGTCACTTACCCAGACAAATCTTTGACGTAGAGCGAGTAGTGTGTTAGTTTTCCATTAGGCTCGTGCGGGGGCAGCCAGGAAGCTCTCAGCGACCGCTCGCTTAACGCTATCAATTTTATACCGCTCGGTATGCTGGGAACTGTCAACAATGGGTGCTTTTACACCACTTAAGAAATATAGAGAGCGTTCTGTCATACAAATATGTACCTTGTGAAATCTTTATTTACCCAACAACCCATTACTTACACTGTGAACTTATTTCTTTACACTGTCTATATATTACTACGCCAAAAGAAAATTCATTTCTCTTTTTAGGGTTCCGTACCCAAAGTGTAAAAATGGGACCCTATTACTATGAGTTTGGTGTCTGTCCGTCAGTCTGTTTCATCTTATCATCTTATCAATCGTCATAGTGTGGCAGGTGGAATTTTCAAAGCCGTTTCTCTATTGCCGCTATAACAGCAAATACTAAAAATAGAGTAAATTTATTATTTCAGGGGGCAATGATGTGTTAATAATGTATTTGAAAGATTTTTAAGACCGACGTTGACGTTATTCTATTACTATACTAGGGGTACTGAAATGTAATAGTAAGGGGTAATGAAGGCGTGAGTTTGAATCCCACTTCTGACACCATGGTATATGTGTTGATGTGTTATGACATATAGAGGGCTGTGTAAACAGCCTAAGTGATGGATTCTAGATGAGTAGTATTATGTGTATAATGGTAAGCTATAACAAATAACAACGGTACATACTCAAGGTGTCCTCATCTCATGGCCCGTGGGGCCGTACTGGACATTGTATGTGTCTAACACAGGCATCAGCTGTCACAGCTATCATCTCAAGACAGGCTATGTAAAAATCTTAACAGTAACAGTAGGAGAAATCGTCTGCATCCTTATGCAGACGCCTAACTGCGTCGGTAGACATCTAAAGACTGTTCTGCCGTCTAATACTTTAAAAACCAGCTAAGTGCGAGTTGGACAAATACACCGAAGTTTTTCATAAAAAATTTTGGTATGTTTTTTTATATTAGGGGGGGGGATAAAACAAGAAATATAGTGCCTATGCCGACGCGTTCCCCCTCCTTTTCTCCTCCTCTCTCAATGGGCCATGATAGCGGCTATAGAAATACATAATGTGTGAAAAGTTCTTACTGTTCCAAGAGATACAGCCTGGTGACAGACAAACATACAGACTGATAGATGGCTAGACAATCCGTCTGTGTGTCTGTCCGTTTAGTAAGAGGAGCAGGTACGACCGCAGAGATACCTGACGCTCCCATGATGCCACCGTGAAGTGACATACAAACCATAGTACCTCGCGACTACTTATTTACTGCCCTATAATGCTAAAAAGCAGACGAAAAGATTTATGACTTTTTTCCTTTGTATACGGAGCCCTTAAAGTGAAATCCTTTTCATCGCAACCCTAGTGATCGTAATCACAATGCACACATTAAAAGTCACATCAAAGAGTGTTAATTACTTACCGTCTTCATCCGTCCTGCACGTGTGGGGGGCAGACAGCGGCCCCTCCCCCGCCGCGTTGTGCGCCCGCACTCGCAACTCGTACTCAGCGTACGGACTCAAACGAGACACCGTTGCTTCTTCGCCCTGTACAAAGATATTGTTCAAGGCTTTGTTCATTAAAAGATTTTTTTTACAAGAAAGCGCAATCTCTGAAACTGGGAAATGTTTTTTGGATTTTTTTTTCAAACCATGCGCATAAGGCTAAAAAATGTGTTTGTGTACAATCACGGACTCTTTGGAATTATAGTTCAGTATGAAGTCGTGTATCTTGTATTTTTGTAAATCAATAAGTTTAACATCGTATGAAACTTCATAATCACGATCTAACTAAGCCTCAGTC
Source organism: Eumaeus atala (assembly GCA_017140195.1). NCBI lineage: Eukaryota > Metazoa > Arthropoda > Insecta > Lepidoptera > Lycaenidae > Eumaeus > Eumaeus atala. The sequence continues at coordinate 135,575 of JAFELO010010666.1, read as the reverse complement.
ACGTGCATTGATCTTATACTAGAGCGGCAGGCGGTTTGACCCGCATAATTCTGATCTTTCTTGTCTGGAGCTATGGTATATAACCTATAACCTGTCTGCCGAATGTAAACCGTCATAGGCAAGCATATTTCTTCAAATTCGATTCGACTTATATATAGTTCCAGAGATTATCGCGTTCAAACAAACAAAAATACTTTTCAGCATTATTACGTTACTACTGAAATTCGTTTTATATATTGGGCCAAATGAGGCACCAGAGCATTCTGACAACTATCGACGATGCCCATAGAAATTTTTTTTATGCAAATGCGCTTTACTCCTTTTCTACCCCCCTCCAATGCATCTATTCACAACCTGCAAGAAACACGACAGCACAGATGTCACTTTACGGCGGTGTTAAATATGCGAGAGATGCCTCCCTGTTTTTGCCGACCCAATATTATGTACCTTTGTTTACCAATGTTTTGTTTTTGTTATTGTGTAAAATGTTTTTTTTTCTGTTGCAGATGTAAAACGTATTTTACATAAATTAACATTTTTACAAATGAAATGTGATTATTAGTCATTTCATATTTAAAATATTTGTCCGTATATAATGACACTAAATTCAAGAGTTACTATACCTATGCCGGCGATTAAATACTTGGTGCTTTACTACATTAGTTATAGTAATGATTCAGCCATTCCAACAGTCATGACCACAGTTATAAAAATATTAGTACTCAGCAAATATTCTCTGAAGGCCCTTTTTTATACATTTTGTCTCTCTTGTGTGAAAAACCACATTGAACAAATTGTGTGTGGGATTATAATTTTAACTCCCCAATACGTGACTCGAAAGTTTCAAAGATGTGTATTAAAAGAAACATATTAAAAGAGAGCTCTTTTAATATGTTTCTCGAACTGCATTACTCTATTAATACATTTTCTAAGCTAAAAATGCATAAATGGTAACACTTTCATGTACATGTATAATAGACTTTTACAGCAACGAAGGTTTCGATTAAATTTGATGTTTGTTTATTAAGAACTTAAGCGGAAAATAAACTGCAATTCTCCTTTTTATCGGTCCCAGCTGGAAAAAATTACAAACACTTGTAACAGATACCTAAGAACTACCATAGAGAATAGATAGCTAAAATATATTGAACTACAAAAATAACTTGATATACCTTTTTATATAAGACGTATATATACGACTTTTTATACAGACACAAGCGGGTAATCGGATGCATAGACATCCGCACTATTGACATGCAAGTGTGGTATCCACCTTCACTCCTACCACCCAATGGGTATTAACCAATAGTAACCAGTAAAACTGACCATAAATTATTTCACTTCTTACCTGCACTCTGAGATGTGCATCTTGAGTAGGCAATAAAGGATCCGCGTCGAATCGCGTGTACTGCAACGTGTAGTGGGTTATAACCCCCCCTCGCATGTCGAACGCCGGCGGCCGCCAGGAGACGCGCAGAGACGTGGGACTGCTGGACATGCAGGCCAGGCTCTCAGGACCACCGGTGGGCGCTGTGAATATACATATAATGGCAACTTCTAGAACAATAGACATAGGCTTCAGTGAGAGTTTCTGCAATGATGTAACGCAACCGAATTGGCCTAGTGCAACCGGGGAGGTACCTCGCGATTACACGATACTGCCTTCAAAGTAATAGCTTTGTTGTCGCCTTAGCGTTAGGCATTACCTTTTAGTAAAGCAAACTGTTAAGATTAGTGCCCACCCGTGCCAAGCCCGATCACCCTACCGGTCAACCCAGAACCGGTTGGACGGTGCATAAATGAGCTTTTCCTGCGATAAAAAGAAAACAAACTGTTTAGATCCTTCGCATAGATGCGTATCCCTGCGCCAAAAAACCTGTTGATCGTTAAACATAAAAAGTAATTATTATCAACCTTAATGGTTATTATTGAATACTAGACAAATTAATAGTTACCAAGATCAAAGCGGTACTGTAATAATATTCGTTGTTTGCTTTCAGTTTCATTTTAATTTCTGCTTCTCTGTGAAATCAACTACGCAATTAAGTATTTCCCGCTTCACGTAATTGCGAAGTTGATTTCACAGAGAAGCAGAAATTAAAATGATAATCATTTTAATGATACATTTATTGTTTATTGTAATAATATACACACTCAAACATCGTTACCTCCCTGTTGTTGACAAGAAGGGGAGTAACAATTGAGTAGTATTTCTTAATGTCTACTACAATAAGAGTATATCTAAACCAATAATGAGGATTGTAATCTATTGCATTCCTATAAAAAATACTATAAAATGCTATAAGTACGGAGAAGTTAATATAATTGAAAGAGCGCGCAAAAATATAAATGTTTACGCGGTTATAAAATATTTCATAGTCGCAATAGAAGCGAGAATAACAAGAGCTTTATGGCGGAGTCTGGTGAGGCCGTCCTAATAATAAAATATATGTTGTAGCAAATAAAATACATGACACAAGGATGATAGGAACAATAGAAACAGCCAAGCGTCAGTCGAGCAGAATTAATATAACATTGAAGTTATTGTAAGAATAAAATTAAACTCGTTACAGTAAAATTTCAAGGGGTGCATGGTCAACAATGTTCACTGGTGGGTTTTTCTACCCGTGGCCGCCGTTCCTGTAAAGCTTCTGAAACGCCAGGCTTGTTAATTAATTAAAGGGAATTTATGTGAGAGGCTTACGTCCTGCGACTGGATGAAATAAAAGCACTTGCAATCTGCTACAATTTTTTGGATGATAATTGTTTAGCTTTATTCTATCAGCTCTAAATGGGCGTGTGTTGTAAAATGACCCACAAAATTTCCCAATAATTGGGCTATTAAAAGCTAGCGCATTGACACATAAAATAGGAACTTCGGGTTTAAAACAAATAGATGAAATAATCTGCAAAGAACTGTATTTTATTCCAGGGTTTCTAACCCTGGAATAAAATACATTACATATTCTATTATAATGTTTGAAATTCGACGGAGTAGTGGTAATAATTTCGTCATCTTAACTGAACTTCGATCACGGCGGGCCTATCTAAGGGACTAGTCAACTGCACGAGGTATATCGTACCTAAGTGTGCGTAGGCACAAGTGCCCTCATAGTTTCCTCATTTACTCTTATCTATTCCGAAGGGACGGCAATCCGGCATATCAGGCGCAGGTCTCAGAGGCACAGGGAGGTTTGTAACACCGGCAATTTCCGGACTTCGGACTGTTATTAGAACTTGAAAAATTCCAATAACACTTTGGCCCAACCCGGGAATCGAACGAATCTCACGAGTGTGGTTTAGCGTGCTTATCACTAGATCACGAGGCAGTTAATCGTAGAGTATAGTAGTACAGAGTGCATAAAGTTAGAGACATCATTTAGAGGAGACATGACGCTAGTCGTTTTGTTCACCAAATCAGACTATTAATGGTTTATATTTGACTTTCTTGAATTTACTTTCACATTATATACGTAGCAAATAAATATTTTTTATCCTAACCTTATCTGGTATCGATACATTTTATAGTATAGGGGAACAAACGAGCCTTTCAACAACTACCCACGCCCATGAACATCAGCATAATTATGCCTATGCGTTGTACTCTATTTCACCCCCCCCCCCCCCAATGGGCCACCGGCAACTCACGAAACGCGACGACACGGTATCAAGCGAGCGAGAGATACCTCCTCGTCGTCGTGCCGACCCTATTCCATTGCATAGGAGGGTGTAGTGTCATGGATCATGTATGGGACTACCTCCTCCTATGCAGCATGGCACTGCCCATTACAAAAATCATCCGATCATATCAAGGTCGTCTCTCTTATCTAAAGAACTTGACGAGGCCGCCGGTAGTATACAGAACGAGACCGCCATCTGACCTCTGCAACCCACAATGCAAACCAGCCCCAATCATAAAACCTTGTCATATATAAAACAATGTTTCCATAATCTATATGTCTATAAGTGATCGATTAACTTAAAATCTAATAAACGGATTTTCGTGCTGTTATCACTATCGAATAGAGCGCTTTCCGAGGAAGGTTTTGGTGTATAACTTTGCTCCTGTTGTGCACGGGCAAGGCCGGGGCCGGCCGCCAGTACTGATTACAAAATAAACCGCACTACATTCAAATCCTCACGTGGCAACATTGGAGTGTGTGAACTGGTTAACTTGACACGACTACAAATTGTAGACTTTACCCGCAGGCCGCAACCTAATTGTCGATACAACTCGGACATAAACTATAGGACAGTGAGTATAAAATGTAAACTATGTTTAAATTTTAATATTACAATGAAAGTACATTAATGAACTTTATCGCGGTCGATTTAGTTGTTTAACAAGCCCGATGTTTCGGAAGCTTAATGCTTGGTCACGTTTTTGTAATGAACAATAATTGCATAATCTTGAGATATCTAAAGGCTTATTATATTTGTAATAAGTTTATTACTTACTAACTAGGCTCCCGGTTATATCAGTGTGAAAGTTTTTCAAGTAATTTTAGGTTATTACAGGTTTTTATTTATGACTATATCAAATTTATTCAAGTAGTTTAAAAATCTATTTGTTTTCGCAATTTTTAGTTCACTATTGAAGTCGGTTTAACATTTTTAAATCCCTTTTTTATTATTATAGTTTTAAATAAATATAGTTCAGACATTACTGTTTTATACTTAAGGGAGTGGGAAAATTAACAGATGACGTATTTTAGTCACTACTTGAGCTCATAGACATCCGCCTTTTACCTGTGTATATATTGCACTTCCTTCTTTTCCCCTATTGAGTTACCGAATACATGCAAACCGCACGAAACGCAAATGCATAGCTGTCACTTTCCCGAGCGAGGGACCACCCCGTTTGTGCCCACCCAATTCAGCTGTAATGCAGCATGACTCCCTCTCTCGCTCGTCTCCTCCTAAATTAATAATACACTGAACAAAATACATGTATACAATAATAACTCGTAATGAATCTTCAGTTAAATATCCACAGAATGTTATATTCAAGGCAGAATTATATTACACATTGCTGTACCACGTCGAAATACGTTCCACTGTAATTAAATGGAACATTTCGCCAAGTCCTCCAAAATGCAGCTAAAATATTTTCGTAGTGATTTTTTCTATTTTCTCGCAACTACTGAATCAGAAATGAGCATAACGTATTCAGGGAATGCGCTCTATGCCCGTTTATAAACTTTTTGTTCTTACAATTTTAAAGCATTAATAGTGAAGTGTATGGAGGAAGTTAGTTACGTGTTTAAATAAGTTTCGATGTAATCGTAATACATTTAGTAACTAATTACTTTACTTTTCATACGTATATGGTAAGTAACTATACATTGAGATGATTGATTTATAAAATACACAATTTCATACTGGACTGACACCCAAAAGAGCCCGGGACTGTACGCACATGTTTTAAGTTATAAAGTATATATCATATAATCTTACTGGTGCACATGTTTCATACGGACGGTTATGAGACGCTGACTGTTCGTCTAGGTTTTTTTATAACTCATTGATTAAAATACATACATTTGTTTGTCCTACAAGGACTCTTGAAATGGTAAGAGATAGAGCTCAAAGGATTTTAGCAACTTATTTCTCAGAAAAACGTTTTTGACATAAAAAGCGTAATTTCTTGCAAATTTAAGATTGTTATAAAATTACCTACATATTGTACATATGTAGGTAATTTTATAACAAACTATTTTTACTGTATCTCTTCTATATCCGCCGTCCGTCGGTCCGTATGTCTGTCACCAGGCTGTTGCCTGATGTTTAACCATGATGTCTCAGAACTAAACTACTACTCCTGTTCATCTTCGCAGATGATCGGCGAGGGCTACGTGCACCGAGGCGAATCTCATAACCCTGGTGGTATTGCGAGGGGGCAACTATCCATTCGGTAACGGGGCTGCAATTATTGCGGGTTTGCTATCGTGGCTTATGGGCTCAGGGGAGGAATGTAGGCCTATCTAGGGCCTGTGTGTTGTGTGGTGTGTTGTGACTGTTGGTGAGTAGTGATTGGGCGTGCTATGCATGTGCATGTGTGATCCTCGTCCGGATCGCAGGACACGCAGTCCCTAGTCCGCTTG
>JAFELO010010666.1:79613-129433 GCA_017140195.1 Eumaeus atala | reverse complement strand
GCGGATACGTTCTCCCGTCAGGTGGTCGCGCGTGCAGCGGGGCCAGGTCGCGTAGAATGAGCATGCGGTCCATTGCCTGCCCTATTGAACATAGCGCTCGGCAATCGAACCACAAACTCCTCCAGCGACTCTATCCGCGAGTCACGCACGATCACGTCGTCACGGACGTAGCGACCGACTCCCGTGATGACAGAACTAAACAGTTCATATTTTAAGAGATAGTGTATTTCTGTTGCCGTACAGTAACAATAACTAAGAAAAATATTATAAATTAATAATACATGGGGCATTTTATATAAAAACATGTTTTTATACTTAATGGTACTGAATTTTTCGTGTTTTCAACTACAATCTATCGCCAGTAATTGATGGAATGATTTATAAGCATTATGTCATATATGTATATTATGGGCATTCAGTGGTCCCATCTCTTAAATCACTAAAGAAGAGGCTTAGGGAGACGCTTCCGTACTGGTTAGCGTCATTGATTTAGAAAAACATCTTGATGTTGGTACTACACCTTACCTTGGTACTACATAGTGTATCTAAACCATCCTAAATCTTAAAATCATAGGCGTAAAGTTAGCTTTTCAAAAAAAAAAAGAACCACATTATATACTTCTTTCAAATAAGATTTGCTTTGTAAAAACAACTTAAAGACATGCGTGTTATCTAGACTTTGCAAAAATGTATGTTTATGTACAATCAAGACTCTTTAGAGTGGCAGTTTATTGTGAAATCGTGTATCTTGTATTTTTATACAGTGGTTGGCGTACCTCACAAGTCACATTGTTACTATAAATATGTTTCATTTTAAAAACCCGACCTAGTATGGAAGGTTAATGTAGCATGCCTTTCCAGGTGTTTTTAAAGTGTGAAAAATATAATACATGCCCCTAGAATACACATAAATAATTTTCGTCATCATCATCATCAACCCCTGTCGGTCCACTGCTGGACATAGGTCTCTTCCAATGAACGCCAATACGACCGATCTCCTGCTATTCTCATCCATCCCGGACCAGCTACAGCACGAAAGTCGCCTTCCCACCTAGTGAAAGGTCTACCAATGGTTTTCATAAACGCGGCCTCCACTCTAGAACCTTAGTGGCCCATCTGCCATTTGTTCTTCTGAGTGCGTGACCAGCCCACTGCCACTACAGCGCGCTTATTCGTCGCGTGTTACCGGATATTTTAGTACTCTACCTTATAACTTAGTTACGAATTCTCTCGGACAGAGAAACATCCAACATAGCACGTCAAATAGCCCGCTGAGCTACCGCAACCTTACGGACCATTCCTACATTAAGAGGCCATGTTTCGGACCTGTAGGTCTTCACGCGGAGAACGCAATGGTTGACGATTTCTGTTTTCAAGCTCTGCAGTAAAAAAAAAACAATTTTACATGAATTTAATATTACAATCATTGGGTAAATGAAATATTGGTATAATATAATCTAGACAGGGATAGTCCTAGCCCATGAGACAACTGGCCTGATGCGTTGTCATTATGTACGATTAAACGGACTAGTATTTTAAATTGCAACAACCTTACAAAAACAAGATGGACGGCTCTACGGGATACCAAGACATATATACTACTCAAAACAAAATAAGGGCCACTAGTTTATTTACATTTAAGTGCAATTTAGTAAACTGTAAGTAACTGATAAGTAGCATTATATTCATGTTACGAACTCTTTGGTGTTTGATCTCTTTTATGACTTTTTTATTTTATGTGTTCGTGTTCCTAATTTGAAAGTATTGGTCATCATTTTAAGAAAAAAAATAATAATAAGATTCTTATATTTTTCTTTGATTGTCTTCTTAACTTGTTTCGGTTAGTTTGGGAAAAAAGTATTACTTTTTCAATATTAATTGATTCATTGATTATCTCGCATTAATCATCAATGACAAAGGCACACGGATTCAGCGTTACGTGGGTTTGCAGTTGGATTTTTCTCGAAGAGCTGTCCAAAATGTATGGCATCTCTTCCAAGACACTGGCAGTGTTGCCAGGAGACCTGGTTCAGGTAGAGTTCGCATAACAACGACTCATGAGGATCGGCACATCCAACTAAGTGCTCGTCGTGATCGTACAGTAACGGCCCGTAAGTTACAACACCACCTACGGCTGACGACGGGTACCCGTGTCAGTGATCGAACTATACGTAATCGTTTGCACGAAGACAAGCAAACGTCAAGACGACGAGTTGTTCGACGAATCCTCTGAGCAGGGCTCAACGTGCAAACCGACTAAGATTCTCCCGTCACTATTTGAACTAGGGGATTAATTAGTGGCGAGCGGTTTTCGGAGTCCTGCATTCACGAGTTGACCGTTTCGGTGGTCCCAACGATTACGTTATCTCATCCCAAACCATTAGGTTTGGGATGAGATTAGTTTACACGGCAAAACCGAGCTCACCATTTTAAATTCGGGTACCGTAACTGCAGAATGTTACATCCAGGACGTCATCAGACCTCAACTGATCCCATTTGCACAGCGAGTGGGGCCTGGATTCATCGTGCACACACAGCTCGATCAACCCAAACTGTCCTAGAAGGATCTCATATTGAAGATTTACCATGGCCAGCTAACAGTCCGGATTTAAATCCAATTGAGCAATTGTGGGACCAATTGAAACGAAGAGTTAGAGAGAATGAGCAAGGGGTCTACAATCAACAGCAGCTGATTGACGCTTTAAAAGCTTAGGAGGAGATTCCAGATGAAAACGCGAGGAATTTAATCCAGAGTATGCCTACGAGGCTTCTGGAATGTATTTCTAAGAGAGGAGGACATACACGTTATTAAAAAGAAGAAACAAAAGTGACAAGAACAGTAGTTTGTCTTTTTCCGGTGGTTTCTTTTGTCCATGTTTTTCATTCAAACTGGCCAATTTTATTATGAACATAAAAAAACAATTCATGATCATTATTTTAAGCAATTGTTAGCCTATATTATAATCAATAACATTATTTTGTAGTTACATAAATTAAACAATTTAATGTCTTTATTATATTCATGATACATCCAAAAATCTTAGTGGGCCTTATTTTGTTTTGAGTAGTATATAAGGATTATCCGAGACTTGGTATTAATTTTATGACGTGAGGATATCTGCCACCGCTCGCAATCATACTTATCTTCTGTATGTACTGCTTACTTTTTTTTGTACCCTCTGGCTACGATAATTATAGTTAGATTAGCTATTACAAACATTTTCATTTATTTTATATTATTTAGAAATGGCTTCAGATATCTCGTAAAGAAAATATTGATATGGCTATGACTTTACTTATTTATACTTTTGAATTTCAGTTTAAGGTAAGACTAGGCTTCGAAAACTATTAATAAAAGTATTAAAAAAGTGTATAATGCATAACCTGCTGATTGAAAAGGATAAATATTCACTTTTTTAAGTCAGTGATTTGGATCAGTGAGCTGACTGAAAAGGATTTTTTTTAAGTTAAGTCAGTGAACGGATCTTGAAAAATCTTCACATATATAACTTAAAAAAAAATTTTTTTGCAGTTTCGACTACCTTTAAAACATATCATTATTTTGAAAGTCGGTTTCTTTTATTTTATTATCTACTAGTTTGTTTTTAAAATATTTCGACTTCAATTTCAAATTTATAGACCAATAAAAGGAGAGTAAACCGATATAATAAATTGCACAAAATACGAACCACAAAATGTGGCTTTGAATATAAAAAAGTCAATGTTAAATTAAAGTCAATCCATATGCATTATCTGTTGAATTGTAATCGTATCAAAAACCCATTTAAAAGTACAAAATCGTATAAAAATGCTATCAATTTGTTTCGAACCGTTTGACCTAGATACAGTAGGCCACGGTCCAATTAAGGCATTTTGCATTTTGATGGGAAAATTTGCGATGGTCGCTTTGCGTTCAAACAAATTCATCAAGCGGTCATAGAAGTTAGCTTCTTTGTACTGTGTAAAAATACTATTTACATGCTAAAAAACATCATATATATAATTAGAATTTGATTATGTACTTTACGTTTAGACATAAGATAGTAGGTAGTAACACAATGATTATAACACACACAACGCCAGTGGTCAGGGGTTCCAATCCCACTTTTATTAATCTGAGGGGGTAAAATAAGTAAACACAGAGGCAACCATCTGTTTGTGTGGATGCTTATGGGTCGCTAGCTTAAAGATTTTTTGAAGTCAAACTTATTTACGCGCGCTTATCTTGGGGACTAAGCTGATGAATGCATGAGGTGATACACCGTGAGCATTACGGAAGCAAGGCCCTTGGAACTTGAGAGGATATATGAGTTATTGAAAATAGAAAGACAGAGAGAGTTGAGTTTCGTAAAGAAATGTGAGAGAGATAGTGTTCGAGCAGACGTACCTTTCCCTCTACATTCCACTGCATGAAATAAAGCCAACGCCCATAAACATCCCCAATTGCAGGTGAATTATCCTCCTTCACTTTTTTTTCGGTGACCAGGGGCAATGTATTTACGCGTGATACATGGGAGCCCGGGTAGACCACCAGACCTATGTTGGACTCGACCAATGGGTAGCAATACCAACATATAACCCCTACAGGAGCCTTCAGCCGCTATTAGTGGAGGGTCCCGGATCTGCAGGCAACAGGACCCCTCCAGCGACAGGCTGGCCTCGGCGCAAAGGCCAGACTTCACCTCCTCGGGGACTGTCCGGCTACGCTATGACTGTCCCCACGACGCCGTGTCTCTGTGAAGTGGACCGGGTTCCTATCCCAGCCCGACACGGGGACACAGGGGCACTACTGAAGGCGCTGCAGATAGCGCCTCCTTCGTACCCCCATTCGTCGTCGGCGAGGGGAGGCCGCGTCGGCAGCCTCCTCTCTCACCCGCTCGTCGGCTTCCTTCTGGGAAATGACGGCCTCGTATATGGAAGCCATCGCCGGGTAGCACTCGTCGCTGCCGAGCATCGCGACGATGATTCTCAACTTTGACGAGTCCCCTCCGTCAACGCCCATCTCAGGCACACCTCGAGGGTGTGCTGGGCCGAGTCCACCGCCGCGTCACAATCGTGACGCCGAGTCGTCGGCTCCCTGTGGGCCGTCCGACACAGATTCTCACCGAAGCAACCATGCCCGGTGAACATCTGCGTCAGATGGAAGATGGGGGGTTGGCGCCTACTCTCCCTCACCTCTCCGATTTGTAGAACGGCCCCCGGCGGGGGGCCCTTGCGGCAGCTCCCACGGAAGAGGAGGGCTTCGGACCTGTCCATCCTTACCCGAAGTCCCAATCTCTCTATTCGGCTGATCACTAGGTCTAGACCGACCTCGGCCAGCCGAGCCGCCTCCTTGATTGTCTTTCCCCGGGCATACACGAGGATGTCATCCGCGTAACAGATGACACCCATCCCGGGGAGGAAACGGCCTCGCAGGACCCAGTCACAGCCAACGTCCCACAGAATCGGTCCAAGTACAGAACCCTGTGGGACGCCGCGCCCGACTCGCCACCACTCCACGGATCCTCCTATCCCAAGGGGCCACTAACAAATCGTAGGAAACTCAACAACACAGGTATCACTTTTAAGGCGATATCACGTGCGAGATTTACCTCTCCGGTGTCAGTCATGGTACCTCACTGAAGCTTCCACTGTTCGTCCTCACGTGCAATAAAATAGAACGTAATCGATAAAAACTACAACAATTATAACATCGATATTTCATATATTCATTTTAAAAGCAGTTCGTATGCAATCGAACTACACTTCGCAATAAATAACGCCATTCACTCCACTTTAATGTCGCAGCATATTGTACAATGCATTAGCGCCAAAAAGAGAAAACAAAATATTCATTCGTTTAAAACTGTCAGATTCCAAATTCAAATATAAAATTTTTTTATTTTAAATTGTACCATTATTCATAGCCAGACTAAGTATAATACTAGTGATAGTGTGGGGCCGGATTGTTAACTTAACAAATTAAACTAAAAAATTCCTAGGGAATACGTCCAAATGGACTCTCATGAGATTTTCTCTCATGGACTCATGGATTTCGCTCAAATAAAAATTATTAAAATGTACTTATTATTTTATTTTAATAATTATTATAGTATTGTCCTCAAAAGTTGCATGTATAGACAGGCCTTTTTATTCATGTGATCTATACTTATGCATTAGGTTCTGTTATTTTAATCACACACTCATCAGGAAATCTGAAATACTTTATAAGTGCTACATTGGCGACAGGGTATGTACCCTTAGGGTCAGCAACATATATTTCGGGGGTACAGTGCGCGTGTGAAACAATGAGGTGCTGCTAATATACTATATAATTAAGCTGACGAGCTTTTTCGGTTTCTGGGACGCGCTAATCTCTGGGACTAGCTACATTCAAGAGGAGTATTATAGGTAATATACCAGTACGCCCCGACTGAAAGGACGGTGTAACGTGAGTGAAACCGTGGGTCGCTGCAAGTTAAGTAAGAGGATTAAGTAAGCCGGCACGACCGGGGAAGCACCTCACGCTCACTTGACACCGACGTAAAGTGTAAAATGACAGCGACGTTGTCGCGTTTCGTGCAATGTGTGAGAAGCCAGTGGTCCAGTGGAGGGAAGGACGAAGGGAGGGCCACGCATGATAATAACACGGATGTCTATGGTCGTCGGCAGTCAGCAACTCTCTCTCTGTACTGTCCTCATATATCAGGTATATATGAGGACAATACAGAGACTATACCTCGTACGAATGCTAACAGCTATCTTACATAACTCGTATGTAAGATAGCTGTTAGCATTCGTATGAGTTATAGGATACTGGTAATACATCTGCATAACAATTGTGCAAATGTCTATGGGAATCGGTGGCCATCGAAAGCCTCTGTCTGTTCGTTTCTTCCTTTATACAGTAAAATAACTAACTATTTTCATAGTCGTTACATTTGGTGTCATATAAAAAAATAATCAATTCCAAATTCAAAAAAAAAAAAAATACAAAAACCATCAGAATAAGATTGTTTTGTATCACAAAGAAAATCAATCTTACAAAGATGAAGATCGTCAATTACGTAAAAATTCCAGTATTATAAAAATATTGTACTATTGTGTAATTATTAGTATCCTGAAGACATTTTCTTTTATAGAGTAGGGGAAAACGAGCAATCGGAGTATTTTTATGACTACAGACGCCCATGACCAACCACATAATTACTATGCCGACGCGTTGCTCTCTTTCTCCCCCAGCGATGGGCTACTCACAAACCGCACGAAACGCAACACTGAAGATATCACTTTACGGCGGTATTATGTGAGCGATTGGTACCCTCCCGGTCGTGCCTGCCCAATTCCGTTGCATAGGAGGATGTAATGTCAAGCCCATGCAGGATGGCACTACCTCTTCCTAAAGTCACTGCTGGACATAGGTCTCATCTATAGAGCGACAAATCACAAAAAAATATTTTACAAACACCAACGCCCCGTATAAAAATCGCCTAAAACTTATAATGTATTCACATAGTTGCATCTTAATGCGTACATCGGATCCGTTGAAGCTTTTTGAAAGGAAATGTGTTAGTACTCTCCCTTGTTTAGTGTATGTGTACTCATAACAAATTGTAAGCAGGAGTAAAGAGCTATCTACAAAGAGATCACGGGTTGGGACACAGTATTGTAGATAAATACACTAGCTAAACACAATACGTTCAATCCTATTATATTATGTTATATACTTACATGTGTTGATGCGTTACATCAGTATGAAATAAGAGGCTGTGTCCTAAGAGATGGAGTTTACGTGTACGATGTTAAGCTATAATACATCACTGAGGTACACACCCAAGGTGTCCTCATCTCATGGCCTTTGTAGCCGAACTGGACATTGTATGTGTCTAACACACGCACCAGCTGTCACAGCTGTCATCACAATACAGATATGTAAATATCTTGACAGATATGTAAACATATTAATTTTAACAACGAACTTATATAATAATTTATAATATTTCTGATAAAATATCGTCCATAGCTGCTATCTCTAAGGCCAGACGCATGTCACATTATTGCGCACAGATACAATTTACTAATTGCCCTATTCTGATGAGACTACGTAATAATAATAATGTCGTCTAGCTTCATTGAGAAGAGCCATCTACATAGGACATATTGAAGTGCACCAGAGTTTAAGCAGCCACAATGGCAAGTCTCTATTCCCTTATTCTCCTGTTCCCATCGGACGGTAATCCCACACGGCCGGAGAGCTGAAATCAGGCGCAGAGCCAATGGCATAACGTGCCCTCCAAGGCAAGGGGGTGTAAAAATGGCCAATTTCCAGACTCTGGACCGTTTTTAGAAATTGTAAAAATAATAACACTTTTCGTATGATCCGATCCGGATTCGAACCTAAGATCTCGCGTCTATGGATGAATATGCTTATCACCAGGGGTATATGACCACGTACTATCATGTTCTGACCATGTTTGCGTCAAGAGCGTGTGGCCAGAAAAGCTGATCTCTGTACAATAGTTGGCAACGGTTAGATACGAATTCAGAAACGGAAACAGGCTGTGATTATGTTGATGGGGCGACCTAAAGTATTCTTTCCATAAAATTAGAGTCGCATTTACTCGCAACAATAAGAGATAAAAGCCGTTCATCTATTTGATCAAGCGTTAGTCTTGAATCGTTGCCAAAATTTCCTCCACTAAAATGTAATTTTCATTAGATAAAAGCAAATGTTTTCCTTACGTGACTCCAGTGTGTGTCTGTAATGTGGTGGCGACACAGGGCCGGATCCAGCGGCGTTGTACGCCCTCACTGTGACGCCGTATCGCGTTGCCGCCTTTAGCCCCCTCAATGTGGTGCTTGTGGCGTCCGCGCTGGCCCCGCTCTCGGAGCCGTTGTCGCCTATCGCCTTGCCCTCCTCCGTCGCCTCCCACCAACGTATTGTGTAGCCGAGGAGGCTTCCATGCCATGTTTCCCTTGGTGGCGCCTTTGGAATAAAATATATAATACGAGCATGTTTAATGTGAAATTAATGATATAATAAAGACCTGAAGACTGCTGCCCTTAGCGCAGATGTGTAGCTTCCGAAAGTTACGGTGCCAAAGATTTTTTCGTATGCATAATGAAGAAAAGGTGTGAAAGATTTAGTACTATCTAAGTAATATGTAGAAAGTGAAAAATCCATTCAAACTCCTAATGCGTCATATAAATAGATCATAACTGTACCAAGTGGTACCGTTTAGCTTTATATATATATATATATATATATATATATATATATAAATATATCGTAGTATATAGCCTTCCACGATAACTGAAATATTCAACAGATAAATATTATTTTCATTCCGGTCAATAGTTCCTGAGATTAGCGCGTTCGAACAAAGAAACTCTTCAGCTTTATTAGTATAGATAAGTCATTGAACCAGTTGCAGAGGTACATACCTGCCACGTGACCTGAAGTTCCCTCGCTCGCAGAGATCTTACAGTGATGTCACGCGGCACCCCGCCAGGCGCTAAACATAAAATGAAGTTGTGCCTATTTTCTGTTTTTAACAGTTTTCTGAAGAAGGCCATTAAATAATAGTTTTCACATGATATTAAAACAAGCGTAGTAATAATAATTAAACAGACTTATTAACATGACTTTCATTATCATTTATATCAGTAGTACTTTCTTATGCAAGTTTTATATGAAAATGGAAAGCGTGTGCCTAATTTATGATTAAATCTAATAGATTTTATTTTTAAAGATGGCGAACGAGTATTCGTAGCCTTTTGATGACTACCGATGCCCATACGCATAGAGCCATCGGAAAGTCATACACTGCACTAAACGCGACAGTACAGTAGCTGTCACCGTATGGCGATATCGCGTGAGCAAGACGTTCTTTTTTGTACTGCAGGGTAGCACATTCTGCTTAATTGTTTGGATGTCAGGACCCAAAGTGATACATTTCAACACTTCACATATCTATGGGCGGCGGTATTTACCTACCACCTGCTCGTTTTCCCCTTATCCTATAGAAAAAAACTATCCATGTTACACTCAAAATAGGAAGTCAATTCACGACAGACACATGTCTAATGAAGTTTACTCCTTAAGGAAGTATAAACGAACTAAATCGAGCGTAACACCAACGTAACGCTCCGTGTTTACGTCGCATATTGGAGCTGACGCATACAGATTTCAACAATTGTTCCACATACATATAAATGAATCAAACAATACACATCACACAATGACTAAAATAGTTTCTATATGAAAAGCATTACTAACAATACTACGGTCATTACACCTTTATAATGAGTGCGACTATACCATCAGTACCAAAGTAGATAAACGGAATTGTTCTTACCCTCTTCACGCGTCGTAAAGTGCAAGGGGGGCGTGTGGGGCGACGCGCCGACATCGTTAAATGCGGCGAGCCTGAGTACGTATCTGGTGTCCGGAGATAAACCTGCCACGGACGCCCCGGCGCGGCTCGGCCCTTCAGAACTGTCATATTGTTGCAAATATGTATCGCACTGTGTAGGGATGTGCCATATATACTACTAGCTGACCAGGCCAAGCGATCACTCATGATAATAAAATACCTTTATTAATAACATAATCTATACTAACAAAATAAATATGCACAGTTTGTTTTTCACCCATGAGTAAATTTAACACTAAAAACTTCCTCGGGATTTGTTATTTCGGGAACGCAGGATGCGTGAACCGCATTGAAATCCGCTCAGTTAATTTTGAGAAAATCAATCACATACAGACGGACAGCTTTTTAAGATTTTGCAGTATTGGCCCAGCACAACCAGGGAGTTTCCTCTCGCTCACATGACATCATCGTGAAGTTGTAGCTATGCGGTCGCATTATATATTAACACTGTTGTTAGAACAATTACAATAGGGATGTACAAAACTTTCACAACAGTGGAGATGCACTAATAGGGATGAACGGTGAAACAGTAATTAAAGACAATACACCAATGGTCATACCGACAATTTCACAAACCATCCACTGAAGTCCGACTTTTTATTATATTACTTTATGTTATCTATATAGCAATACAAAGCTTAGCCCTTTGCTGTATTAATTTGTAGTATTAAGTAATATTACTCTTCTTGTTTGCCCGATAACAGAAAATGCATGAAGTTCTAACAGATCAAGAAATAGGCCACAGTTGTAATATATATTCATAGGATATGCGAAGAAGTGTGTACCAACTTAACATCGAAGCTCGATTTATAATATAAATAATAAAAATAACTGTGGACTTACAGCACCACGAGAGCCTAACACGGAAGTACAGTAAGGACTTTATTACGCAACATGACACTACCTCCTACAAAATTATTATTTTATGCCTATTAACAAATAGTTACACTTACGGTATATGCAGTAGGTCGGAGTTCGCCAAAGTGACGTTCATAACATCAGGTGTGTCCCAATTCGCGAGCAGAGCGGGCAGCGGGGCGTTGAGCGGCTCGTCCACGAGGTCCCTGGTCAGGGCCCTGTACTGCAGCGAGTAGTGCGACACGATAGCGCCCCGGGTAACCCTCCACGTGACACGGGCTTTACGTGACCATACTTCTGAGATACGCACTTCCTCTGGTGTGTTTGGTCGTTCTGGTTAAGAAAAGTTAAGTAACCATTTATAATTCTGATGTTTCTTTATAGTATAAGAAGGCAAACGAGTTGCTGGATTTTTTTTTTCATGAGACAGCACACAGACATCTACTTTTTACGTAGATATGTTGCCCTCCTTCACTTCTCCCCTCCAAGGGGGTAGAGACTACTCATGTGAAACGCGACTGTGTAACTGTCACTTTACAGTGGTATCATGGGAGCGAGCGCTACCTCCCAGGTCATGCCGGCCCACATCGGCTGAATGGCTAATGCCTGTTACTAAAACGTTTATGTCACTTTTTAATGTCCACGATAGTGCTGCGATCATCACCATATATTTAATCTATAAAAAACAATTGATGCCTTAATTCTACGCGAACGTTGATAATTACAATAGAACAACATTTTGATAATGTTACCGCGATATATTTAATTATTTATCTAGCCCGGCGTTTCAGAAGCTTAACCTCAACTACGTTCACGGGTGAACAGATAAAAAATAAATGATATTCCATAAAAACACACACTTGAATACAAACAAAAAAAATGTCAACACAAGACTCCTGTTGTCGTTATTCAATAAATTTTATAGTTCCACTAAAGAGACTATAGAAAAAGGAGAAACGACTTACCTTTCACAAACAGCCGGAAGAGAAGCTCATCGGTGCCGTACAGGTTCCGCGCTAGACAGCGGTACTCGCCGGCATGCTCCGGCCCGGCGTGCAATATCGTGATCTCTGACGTCATAGCACCGTTGCCTATTTCTCGCATCTCCACGCCACCAGAGCCACTGTGATAATATACTGCTTCCATCATTTTGATAAATATTATATGTTATTCGGAGCGGTCACGGATAAATATTCGTAGCATATTGCATTTTTACTTGAACATTTGTTTTAATGGTTAAGTTGTAATCACTTTCAAGGCAATCTCTAATGAAACTATTCATGTGTGCAGGACACATAGGCGCACGAGTATTTAGGGAGACATAAGTGTCACTCTCTATTTTTTTTATTCGATAGGACTGTAATTCAAAGGCACGGGGGAGTAACACCGTCAACTTACTGACTCCCGGCAATTGTTATACATTGACAGATCCTGTTAGCATGTTTTATATCTGTTTCATGTTAAGCAGATATGTAGCCCATGATTACAACTAGGTCGCATGATAGACTGCCTGTATAGCCAATACCTGTATAATGAGCTGTATCATGATACTGATATACACATCAGCGTCAGTGTATTTAACGCCTCATTGGCCTACAATCTAATTTTTTATTAATATATTAATATATGGAATTATAATTGTGGCGTTTATTAAAAGAGGCTTAAACTAGCAACAATAGACTTACAAATATGACAGCGTCACCTGTATAGTTCACTGTTTAAATAGTTCATTGTAATTTACGTGGACGCGAACTAAAGCCTGTCGGATTACCGCGGTGTTATATCATTGTTAGTCAGATGACAGCGGCGACATGTTAAGCCAACCTCTGACGTGGAATCTAATAAATTAAATGATCCAAACAAAGGAATTCAGTTTCTTGTACATCTGACTTGGAATACGATAGTTGTACAAAACAAAATTGAAGTAAAATTTCAGATATATCGATATACAAATCGAATCGAATACGATCTGCTTTGTTCCATTGTCGGACCCAATAAAGATATTAATTTTCTAGTATAATAAATGTAATCGGTCACGAAATGGTCAATAGGTTTAACTTATTCGTTAGCCTTTCTGAAGCAGTGATAAACTACTTAAAATTACTCAGAGATAACGGTTCTTTTGACGGTCCATAGTGGAACTATAGAGTACACTCATAGTTGATCTAACTGGTCACGAATTGATATAATATATTTGGTTAATTGGTCAGCATTTCAGTAATTTTAGTATGTATTTTTAATAGTGCGCTGTTCTTTTAACAGACCATCTAAGGAAATTTTCATCTAGTACAGTAGATTAAATTGGTCACGAATTTGTCATAATTGATCAGTAGGTTTGGATAATTGGGGGCCACTTCGAGCCACTTGACATTGATGTATTTGGTATACAACGGTTTACCATCACAGACTAATTGTAAGGACACAAAAACTGCAATAGTTTGCAAAATTGTAATAATGCTGATCAATTGGCCAAAGGTGCTAACAAACTATGAACAATATGAGATTGAGTGGAATAATTATGAATACACTCCAAACTAGAAATTCTCAGTCATTTGCTGTCTTTACATTAAATCTGTCCAGTTACTTAAATTTACTGCTACAATTTGTGATCAATTAGTATCACTATTCGAAACAAAATTTCAAAAAGATATGTCTTTTGTAGGTCATATTCAATCTATTGATAGTTTATGCACATAAATTTGAACTCAATACTACATTACAAAGATGGTCAAAGACAACGAAGAACCACCTCAAATCACACGAGTTCACAGCGATTTGGTGATGCAGATTTACATGATGTTTTCCTACACCACAAGGCGGTGTTGAAGATGTAACAAGTGCATATAAAATCTAAAAATCATTATTGAATAAAGTATGAAGCTAGATCGAAACCGGACCACTCGATCTGCAAATTTATTGTCAACTGAACCCCTACTCGTGTTTTTAATTATATTATTAAATTGTCTCGTGGTATAATAATAAGCTCTCAGGTCAGAAACTGGGTTCGAGTCTCGGGTCGGAGCAAAATATTACTGGGTTTTTAATTTCCAATTACATTCTGAAATCAGAAAGTGTATGCGGTATTACGCCACCGTTCCACGGAGATCACGTTAATGTTCGTTTTTGCGCCTGATTTTTATTCGGACGTTTTCGAATCTTTAGAAAGAGTGAACAGATAGAGCACTTGTGCCTGCGTAATTGAGCTGCTTTAATGTGTCCTGCGCAGTTGCTTGTCTGTATGATCATGTTCAACATGGCCGAAATTCGTTTATTATTATTAATTATTATTGATGTCATAAAAAACAAAAGAACGTGTACTTACTGCAACGCTAAAGGTCGCGAGTCATGTGTCCAGTGTACGTGGATCTCTGGTTCCCCACGAACTGTACAGGTTAGACGGGCCATAGAACCTCGGATTACCCAACGGGTCTCACTCGCACCACCGCCTCTAGACAACTTTGGTGGCTCTACAAAGACAATATACTACATTAACATTCAGCCCCTGCTGGTTCCAGTCGCGCTGGCGCTTCAAATATTAAAAGTGTATTGACGTACTTTTTGCCAATTATTAATTTTACTTTATTGTACTAGTTGAGTTTTAAGATTCTGCCAAGTCTCGGATTGGGTTTTTTATAATACAGACAATAGAGCAATCAGAACCTTTTGATGATTACCGACGCCCATAAGCATCCACATTAAAAGGATTGTCAGTGGTCCCCTTTCCTGTTGTCAATCAATTTGCCACCTGCTACTCACGAACCGCACTAAACGCGACAGCGACGCTGTCACTTTACCCCGGTATCCGCTTCAACGCGATTATCTTAAGCATAACCCGTCACGACCTTTTGAATACATATACAACGTAAATTGTTTGGGATTGTATACTTTTTAGGATACGGCAGATAATACCATAGGACATTACCATTAACCAATAAAACTATACTATATTGCAAATATACTTAAATACAAAGTTAACTTCACCAAAATTTATTGTCATTATTTTTTTAAATATGTACACTGCATGAAACTGATAGAACTTCACGCGCGCAGATGTCAAAGGCGCGAGATCCGTATGAGTCAGTAATGACCGCCCAGTTTATTTAACCATATAATAATAATTTCAAATACAAATTAAGCCAAACTTTAGGTATAGACATATTCAATCAGAATCAGAAGCAGAATCCGGTACTGAATACACTCCGTGCTTTTGTAAAATGTCTTACAGAACACCATTTACATGTGTTTATTGCGTAAAAATAAAGACATTAGACCTCTGCCTCCCATTTATAAGTAAAGGCAGATGTCCATCAAATGACGCATTAAAGCTAATAATGATGTTTAATCTTACCTCTGACGTCCAGGTAAAAGGAGTGATGTAAGAAAGAATGCTGCACGCGCGCAATGCATCTGTACCAGCCCTCGTGCTCCGGTGAGGCAGAGCGCAGCCATACGGTGCCGTCAGAGAGTATCGTACCCTCACTTGTATCTGGTGACTCGGATTGTCCCCACAGAATGTGTCGCCAATTTTCACCATCTGTATGAGTAAATATATTTTAGGTACATCCAGCTCAGAAACCTGACGATTTCCATTCTTGATCACAATTGTCACAATGGTTATTTTGTTTGGTAAACGGCTTCAGATGAAAGGATTTATTTGGAAGCTCAAACAAGTTTTTCACATATACATATTCTTCTTTAACCTTGCATCATTCCTGCTTAGAGGACAATTGTTCTAATTCACTTACACACAGACGATGAACCTTACCATAAAAATAATTCATACGCATCACTAGCATTTTTTTTAAATAGATGATATGTGAACAAGCAAAAATGAATTTTATTTACTTGTTTCTCCCTACGTACCTGTAGAGTACTCCCAGGAAATTCTCGGTCGTGGCTGTCCTTTCGCCGAGCACGGCAGGAGCACCGCAGCACCGGCGGACACTGACGTGTTCTGAGGCCTCCACACCCAAGTCGGCGGCTCTACGTGCAGAAACTGCTTTATTCATTATGCCATTTTATGGAGCGTCTTTTAGAGTCAACATCAAGAGTCAATTGTTAAAACCTAGTTTCTACTTAAACAATGATGTGGTCTTATTAAGCTTTCAAATGAAGATTTTATTAAATATTCGAGCACTCGTAACAAAGACATAGATGATAAGGCCAGCTGAGAGAAGCGATAGACGCACCTCATCGATTCTGCTGCTCTTCTCAGGGCAGGCAATACTCCTCATGCCATTTCAAGGGCACACACACAGGCATGACATAAATCCAAAATGCTTTTTTAAATAAATATTTTGGTTTTATTAATTAGACGTCGCCAAAAATATCATTTAAATGAACTAAATCTTATAATTAGAGACAATCTTGGCCTATTAGGAGTATAACGTTTATGTTGTTATTGCATTTAGAAAGAAAAAAATGCTATAAATATTTTCAAGAACCTGGGTCCGCTCAACGACTTTTGATAATGATTGTACATAACGCTTGTATAGAAATTTACCTTTAACGACCAGAGATGCGCCATGGGTGATCGTGCCAAAGTCGTTGGTCGCTCGACAAGAGTATTCACCGCTATGCGCCGAGGTGAGATCCTGGATAACTAATATTGTGAAGAAGTCCATGTTTTTCTGTTCTACCTAAAATGTTAAGTTTGGATACATTCTTGCGGGCGGTGGCAGGGTGAAGTTGATTAGATATGGATTGAATTTAATATGGTTTTTGCATTTTGATGTCTATGTGATTGATCTCGCTGGATTTGGAGTTTGCAAATAAAAATTCGGAACTTTTTCACTCTTTATGGGCAATTGCTGACGCTTTCATTACATTGTTTTATTACGTTTATTGGTTTCACGTGTATCTCACGTACAAAAGCCAGTGTGGCTTCGCCATGGTACCAGCGTGTAAGGCCACTATAGTTTGCTATATTATTTTGCTATATTATAGAAAAATTTTGATAAGCAATAATACCATGCTGCACTGCCGAATTGGGCCGGCACGGCACGCGGAGGTTCATACTCAACACTCTGCTGCTGCTGTGCTCTCGTATTTCATGCGGTTTAAGAGTAATCGGTGGCCCATTGGAGGAGGAGGAGAACAGAAGGGCGATGCATCCCCGCACGACAACAATAATGTGGATTTCCATGGGCGTCGTTATTCGTCTAAATGCTCCAATTACTTGTTTGCCTCCATAGACACTTTAAAATGTTAACAATAAAAAGTCTCTATCCATTTCTTTTCTATGATTTCTCACTAGCAAACATACTTTGTTATTAAAAAACTCTGTTAAAAACTATTCCTTTTTAACATTATTAGCATATATATTTTATCTAGATGCTGAGACATGTTATACCTTTAAAGTTGCTGGGATCGGTAGATTATCCTTATGCCATGTAAACTGGATGGGTTTGTCTCCTGATACCAGGCTGCAAGTCGCTTGTGTGCTTCCTCCTACCTCCAGCTCTTCGGGAAATTGAAAAGGGGCTATCTTAGGCGGTTCTGTTGGCAAAAATAGCATACATTTTGTTATAAGTTTCTGCGTTTCCGGTGACAATTCGAGAAGAGGGCAAGACATCTGCACACTTAGGCAGCCTCACTCAAACTTTTCGTTTGCCCCTCACACAATTAAAACTTAACATTTTAATATAGATGTAATAATTTCCGTTCGTCAAACTATTGTTTAATTGCAGAGCCCTATCCCTCCACTATGACATATATTGCAGAGCCCTATCCCTCCACTATGACATATATTATGCATCATCGTCATCCTTATCAGTTGACTGTTGGACATGGCCACTTTAAATGAATACCAAACTGCCCCAGCCACTCTCAAACTTCTCCGAAGAGTCTTTACCGATAAGGCAGTCTATTTTTTAAAATAAATTATCAGACACTATAGAAAATAGGAATGTCGTTTGAGGGTGATGCAAGTGACACCGCGGGCCGCTGTTAGTCCAGTTATGTAAATACAAAACTAACTTAAGAAACGGGATCAAAGCGTTCTATTTCAACATTTGTTGTTTGTTTTCAATTTTCTCGTTTCTTAATTGCCAAGGACCTGAATGACAAGCGGAGCGGAAAAACAACAGAAAAGTTATATTCATCGTTTTCATTTCCAAGTGAAATGTGAATTTATACATTTTTCCTTTTAGACCTAATTAAAGTGACGGTACTCATGTTCGTGAGCATTGGTAAATATGGCTCCGATTGTTCATTTGCCCGTCTGTTCGGAATAAAACTATGTATTGTATAATATGAAGTCATACACGTGGTAAAACTGGTATAAATTTCACCACAATCTATCTCTTAGAATTGGAGATATTTTTAATATGTACGAGAACAAAGGATTAGATCAAGTTTAAAATATACCTTCTACCAGATTTCACACAAATTGGTCCTTCACTTCATCTCTGCAACGGGCTAGCGTAATATAACAAACTTTAGTATTGAAACCATAGCCATGAGTTTACGGTATTTAGTGATCGAGACCTCCCACCTTCCCAATTCGTCTGCAATGCTGCATTTCTACATGTTACAGAACACAAAAGAATGGAAAAATCGCAAGCTTACTATGAACTTCAATTCGCACTGTTCTCCTCGCCAGCTCCCCGCTCTCGGCCCTCACTTCACACGTGTAGCTGCCCGCCACAGAGCCCCTGATGGAGAGCAGCTTTAGCACCCCTCGGTCTCCATCACTGGTCTCCAGCAGCCCCTCAACCACCGTACCATCGTCGCGACGCCATACTACCTCCCTAGATAGTAGATACCCTACTATATATCGGTGTCGTGAGATTATAGCGAATTGAAAAAAGAAAAGAAAACAATTACATTGATCACAACAATCATCATGAATACAATGTTCCTTAAGTTAATACAATGTTCCTTAAGTTAATACAATGTTCCTTAAGTTAATACAATGTTCCTTAAGTTTCAATTTACGTCATCGAAGTGACCACTTCGATGACGTTTGTCACATGAGGACATGACGCTGTTTTTCAATATGGTAATACTTATTAGAAAAGTTATTTAAAACGTAACGATACTATTTCTAATTTCTTTTTCTAACATTAATATGATTTTATAATTTTCTTTTTGGAACCTATTCTAAATTTCATAAATGGAATATATTTCTATACATGCTTGTGCAAAGCAAGACTCATACATAGTAAATTACTTCTGACTAAGACCAATTGTTGTCACTAACACGCATTTCAATAAAATTACAATGTTAAACCAGTAAGTTATTGAAATATGTTGGTTTTATCGTTTGGAATTGGTTCTGATTAGTCACCTCATTTTTCAATCCCAGCTACCGGTTAGAAGAAATTAATATGAACCATTTGTATGATAATTAAGTTGCTAATAGCTATTTTAGGCTTTCAGAGTACCTTTGATACCGGCCCTAAATTTATTTTATATTTATATCTACTTACTTTATAGGATATCCGGAATACGGACAGTAAAGAATGACGTCTGCTTCAGTTTTTACGTGGATGGGTGGCAGATATCTTATGTTCGGTGGGCCTGAATAAAATTGTAACTTGCATTATTACAACACAATTCTCTAACATTTCTACAACACACTTCTCTAACATTATTACAACACACTTCTCTAACATTATTACAATACACTTCTCTAACAATTATTAGATACAGTTTACTGTTTTGTCTTTATTTTAAATGTATGCTACAGATTCGGAATAAGAATAAAATAGTTGATAGGAGGCCTATTCCCAGCAGTGGACATCCAACAGCTAATGAAGAAAATAACATGTATAGGCCAAAAATCAATACGTCTGGACAAAGCCTAAATGGATCATCGTCAGCATCAGCCAGACGTCATTTCCTATATGTGCACCCGTATCATTGTCTTATCACAGTGAAAAGTCTCACCAAATACGTTAAGCCGGGCGTGATGCGCGTGAGACCCGCCCGAGCTGGTTGCGTTGCAGCCGTACCTGCCGCCTTCGTCTGCGCTCCTTATGGTAATGCTCAGGGTCGACACTATTGTGCCATCTTCTCCGCCAGACATGGGTTCAGCTCTTGTGTTTACACTATATCTAATAAATATTACAATTATATAGTCTAGAATGAAATGAAAATATGTTAACAAAATATATTATCTTTTAAAGTAAGTATAGAACTGTTTAAATAATAATTCAGAACTTATAGAATTGAAATATAATATTTTGTTATCGATTGGTATAGAATCAGAGATCTTAATTCAGTTATTAAATCAGATTTTCAAAGTAAACTCTGATATAAGATATAATTAGCGGCTTCGGTGGTGGAGTAGTAACAGTACATATACTTAACACGTTCAGAGTGCTTTCACGGCGGAGGGAAACATCGTGAAGAAACCCAGATTCGTGTATACGAATTCGAAGTAATTTAAAATTGGGCCTGGTTTCGCTTCGGGGTTGCAGAAGTCAGATAGAAGTAGCTCCGTGTGAGAGCAGGTGCCCTTGTAATGGGTAACCGCACCTGGTATCGTCTGATACATACAAAAAGGTATGAGCCTAGGACGCAGAATGAATAGAATACAATACCTCCCTTTATGAAGATGGTACAAAAGAGTTACAAACTAATAATGATGTATGTATGTGCGGGGATAATTCAATTCCTGGTAACCAACATAGCATTTCAACTCGTGTTGAAATAGTATTTCAGCTGTCCAATCAAATTATGCAGTAACGCTACATAGTATGTAGCATTTTCTCGTTCAAGCTCTACGCGCCTGCTACGTCCGTAGAATTGCTACGTACTACGTAATTTAATTGACGTCGTTTATGGCTTTGCGTTATCTCTATTACAACTGCAATGCACACGTTGTAGTCTATTGATACGATACACTTGGTGTTACGTTTCTCTAAGGACGGAATTTTACTGTTCAATTATCAATGGACGTAAAAAGTTGCAGATAATCATATAGCATACGTGACTAATTATTGTTCAAACAGATTTCTTAATTCGACCTTCTGCAAATATGTAATTCAATGATCCACTACGACCAATATCCTCAGTATATATGTAACGCAAGTATATTTATATATAAGTAAAGTCGTAAGTAGTAAGTTTATGGCGACACTTTTCTGGGACCACGAAAGCCTGCAAAAGCCGCAAGCCGTGAGTGTGGATGGTTTGGCAGTATCGCAGCTGCAATATCAAGCAAAACGAAATTCACTTCGCAAAGGGTATGTAATGCACACATGCGAAAGAACCTCCTTCTCTAGCCGCCATATTACCATAGTGCTGATGTTCATATTGAAAAGTCTCCAGCTATAAAAAGTCTAATATGGGTAACACTTACTTATCCGGTGCTGACGGTAACGGCCTGTCGTCCAGAGTCCAAACGATACGCGGTGAAGGAACACCGGTGGCAGCGCATCTGAATGCAATGCTCTGACCCACTCGCGTTATAGCTTCACTGAAGGTTGATACCAGGCGAGGTGGTCTGTCTAAAATAACACCAATAATTCTGTCATTCATACTTTAACTATATACAGAGACATTTAAGTAAAACTTCTATAAGCAACCTTGGCTTGGAGAGTAAGCTGGTGATAGCATGACAATTGCTTTGTGGAAACGAAGCCAACGAAAGATGAGATAAAGATGTAATTAAGTGTAGATAAAGAGCCGACCGAGCGCGGATTCTACTCGCGCATAATGGGTTCCGTACCATCGCCATTAAATAAAAAACAGTATTATTGAAAATATTATATTATTATTTATTATATATATTTCCAATAATACTGTTTAAACGTAAAGGAAGAGCGTTTCCTCCTATAACAGGTATTATTTACTTAAAAGGACCCCATCTGCAATGTATGTATACATGAAGAAATAATGGAAAATTGATAAAAAAGACGCCAAATTAAAGATATGAAATGCCAAATATTTTTTTTTCAGCAAACCAGATGAAAATATTATGTGGTAAACGCTTATACTAGTAAACTTTTACACATGCGCTAGCGCGAACGAGTTCATTCGTTCGATGTGTTGTCCCGTTAGAAATTGAAGGTACTTGTGTGTCCTTTAAATAATTACTTTATAATTCTTTTTGGTATTTGTTGTTATAGCTGCATCAGAAGTACACCACCAGTGAAAATTACAACTTTCTATCTAAAACAGTTAATGAGATACAACTTGACGATAGACGGACAGACATACGTACAGCAGAGTCTAGGGATCCGTTTTTAGCCATTGGGTATGAAACCCTAAAAAATGACAGTTACGTTTCATATATTACTGTAACGTTAACAAAGAGAGATGCGAGCACACGTCCTCTCTATCTCTTCCTCTCATCATCAGTGTATGAAGTAAAGTTAACTTAGCATTAGATTTTACATCAGTTGTGTGATCCTCAGCACACTTGTATTTTTATTTAACCTTAATTATAAAAGTCACGGGTAGGGCATATGAATCGGGAAACCAAAAATAAATAGACGAAATTAATCACAGAGCGGCTCCCATATGGAAATACAAAAAAGGAAGACCAAAGAGATGCTGAGTTGATGACATAAAGTCAGTAGCTGGACATATCTGCAAAAGAAAAGCAAAAGACAGGAGTATCTGGAAATTACTGGGGGGCCTATGTGTCTGATGGATATACAGACTAAAAACTAAATGATAGAGGTTACAAAAAAAAAACAACACACAAAAGAAAAAAGAGAAATACAAAATCCACAAATGTATTAGTTAGTATATTACAGGTGTTATAACATTTAATCACATGTACAACTACGGATTTGTGTTTTATATATGTAGGCTCGGGGTAGGGAGTACAGATAAAAACGAAACAAAAGCATAATAAGCTCTTAAGCGAATTTGATAATTTTTATAAGGTGCGCCGAACGTTAGAAAATTTGTAGGAAAACACTGACTTAGATCAGGCCCAGGAAAATGTTTAAGGGAAAGGAGCTTACACTTAAAGATACAAAGTAAAGTGAAAAATAACATAATAATAAAAATAATGTAATACATTGATCGTGTTGTATCGTATATTTTTCATCGTGTCTTATTAGTTTTAGCAATTTTCCGATAGCGGTCTCGTATAGGAGAAATAGGCCAGGAGCTGGCCAAAACCGCCGCAGTGCCATCAGCCACATTTGTTGAGATGCCCCGGATCAGGTCACCTGGCTGACTGGCCAGTTCCTCAAAAACGACTGTTCCCTTTCTTAAGGAGGCTGTTCCGAAGACCATAGACTCAGCCCCCGACAAGTCAGATTCCCATCCTGAACCCTGAACTCAATTACGGGTGCGGTATAAACTGCGCGTACGCCGTAGCCACACTCACTCCCACTCGTGGCCTTCGGAGCGGAGCAATTTCCTCATCTTCTCGGCTCCGTTCTGCGGCCTCCTTTTTAATATAATACAGTCTCAAAGAAAGAACTCATCGCTTCCCAAGAACTGTCACTCTCGATCATCGAATAGATCACGCTTGAGAGTAAGAGCTGTACCACCCATCTAACACTACGTTAACTTAGCCCAAACAATGGAGATATATTTTACATACTTAAACCTTTCACTATAGAAATACATAATTGTAAACAAAAATGATACAACAAAAAAATTATTAGCACCAGAAATACAAAATAATTGATGGAAATTCTCCCTGATACCCACACTGAAATTCCCTGTGCTGTGGGTAATCAGATCTTTTCCCAGCAATATTAGCAATTTAAAGCATTTTTATTAACATTAAATTTCAATACATGAAAAAATAAAACATTTGTAGTTGCAGGGCAGGTAATAATTGGAAATCCCAAGCTGATAAAACAAATAATAAGAGGTAGTTAACACGAGAAAAAAGAAACTAATTACCTGCAATAACCAACTCGGCCCCAGCTACAGCTGACTCCATGTGATCGTACACGGTACACTGATACAGGCCCACGTGGTGTGGTCGCACCGGCCCGAGCGAGAGGCGCGCTTGAGGCGAGTGCAGCGGGCGACCCTCGTGCTGCCAGCTCAACGTGAACCCCCCACCGCGGCCGCCTTGTATTGTACAGTTGAAGTTACCACTCCCACCAGTTCCCAGCATCTAAAATTGTAACGCTTTATTAAACACAAACAAACAAAAAAAAGTCATGTTTTTTATTTGTACAAAAATCTTTGATAGATTGTAAATTATTTTTTTTCTCTTTTTTATCTTTATTTACAAGAAGAAAAGGTCTTTTGTGAGAGTTGACAAAAGTAAACGCAGTTACATTCTTCTTAAATTTACTATAATCTTCGTGACTAAGTTATACATTTAAACCTTTCTGTTTATGAGAAGGGCTTGAAAATCCCTTCTATATTTCTTCTTCTATAGATTTTGAAAAAATCCATCACATACAGCCAGATGTATTTTAGGGACTTTGTTTTTTAACAAGCCTATACTTATTATATCTATATATAGCTAAGCCTGCATCCTCATAAAATCTTTCCCAAGGGAATCAATACATATATTTTTTGATGTTTCATTTTATATATGTGCCAAATATCATCCGAATACATTCAGTAGTTCTTACGAAAAAAAGTAACATATACAAACTGTTACATTTATAATAGTTATAGGATACGACATCACTGTAGCCTGCTGCCACTGTCCTTGGTTGTTTATAGTTGCAGGTAACAATACAATAATTCTAACACTGAATGTAAACTAAGTCGTTAGTATACACTGTAAAGCCCTAGTAGAACTACGACTCTACAACGTACTGTACGTAATACACTGTACTAAG
The DNA here is from genome assembly GCA_017140195.1 of Eumaeus atala. Taxonomy (NCBI): domain Eukaryota; kingdom Metazoa; phylum Arthropoda; class Insecta; order Lepidoptera; family Lycaenidae; genus Eumaeus; species Eumaeus atala. Next base: position 104,436 of record JAFELO010010666.1, on the reverse strand, counting down.
AACGTATCACGGCTACGAGAAGTAGCGTAGCAAGCAGCGCTATAACTAGGAATACATATTTTTTCATAGGACAACGAGTAATCCAGCGATTTCAAAAAATTACAACGTTCCACCTTCGTTCACAAATCATACGAAGCAAATAGCTTAGCCTTATAGCTATTTCTTTTGCGGCGTCATCCTGAAAATACCCCGGTATTGCCAGCCCGATTCAGTTAAAATCATCGTCATCATCATTGTCAGCCCTTATCGGGCCACTGCAGGATATAGGCCGCTTTCAATAAACCAATAATCGGCAAGTGGCAGAAGTTTTCTGCCACTTGTGTCCATACCGGACCGGCTACTGCACGGAGCTCGCCTTCCCATCTAGTGAACGGTCGACCAACATTTCGTTTTCGTAAACGTGGTCTCCACTCCAGGAATTTCCTTTACCATCTACTATCTGTTCTTCTGAGTGTACTTCAGCGAGGTTATTCTTCACGTCATGATGGATAATTTAGTTCTCTGCTTTATAACTTCGGTACGAATTCTGTCGGACAAAAAAACACCCAACATTGGACGTTGAATAGCCCGTGGCCCATTGAGCTACCGCAAGTTTGCGGAAAAGTCCTAAATTAAGAAGCCATGTTTCGGCCTCCGTAGGTCGTCACGGAGAGAACGCATTGGTTGAGGACTGCCGACTTCGAGCTCCGCGGTATAGGCTACGTGAGAATGTGACGAAGCTTCCTTCTCGAAGTTATATCTGCCTAATTTCAATAGTTGCCTGAGGTAGACGTATTCGTCTACGACTTCGCGAATAGCACCATAGACATCAACGTATTTGTTGAATATGACCCCTGTCTTTTCCAAGTTCATCCTAAGGTCAATACGTTGGGAGGATTCACTTAGGCCATGCAACATTTCCTGCAATTATCTAACGATTCAGCCAACACAACGATAACGTCGGCGAAAAGAAGATGTGAGAGGTACTCGCCGTTAATATTTATTCCACATTCTGCCTAGTTTAATGTCATAAAGATGTCCTGAACAGTTTCGGGAAAATGACATCCCCCGTTGCACTCCATGATGCAAATGGATTCGCCACGTTTGACCTCTTGGAATCAGGGTGGACGTAAAATCAGCGTCATTTATTGCACTCAATACTTTCACGTATTGCCAATCGACCTGACATCGCTGTAAAGCTTCCAAAACAGCCCAGGTTTCGATGGAGCTAAAAGCTTTTTCATAATCCGCAAAGGCAAGGCACAGGGGCTGATTGTACTGTACTACTTTCGTAGCACAGGTTCACCTCCTACCCTAAGAAGATCGACTATGATTCCGTCCTTTCACGGAGCCTTTCCCCCTGTATGCTGTGCAAGATCCAGGCTAATCTTACTCAAGCTGACGTTCGGCTGATCGCCTGACAAATGTCGTATTAGGCTTGCACGCGGATCGTTCTTTAGGATATTGGAATGAGGAGCGTGCGACGTATACAACTTGCTATAGAAAGCTTCGATCTCAGATAATATCCCAGGTTTGGAAAAAAACGTAACCCCGGAATCTTTAAGTACTGATTTAAGTACTGACCTTTGTGTAAATGATTTCTTCCAAGTTTCTCCACGAAACTCGACCCTCTATTCTTTTCAATCCCTTCGGCAACCCGTTACGTATTTGAGCTCTCGGCGTATTAGTTTGCGGATTTGTTTTGAAAAAAGCTTGACATCGGCAGACGTAACGTCATCGTATGCTCTGCGTTCCCTCATAAGTCCAAGCGTCCCTTCCGAGAGTTTAGCTTTCCTTCTCGTATACTTACTCCTACAATATCTTTCACCGATGTCCCGTATGCAACCGGTCACGCCACTCATGGCCTCGTCAATAGCCATTGCAGTCCGACATATGTAGGGCACCGAATCGGTTTCTTAATTCCACTTGGAATATTTCGGTACCTTTTTAGGGAATTCATGGTTCGTAGGAAGTTTGATCGGAGTGTTAACTGTACTAATCGGACACGCTCGCGTCGTAAGCCTATCTTCAGAAAGCCTCTAACCTATCGGTACTCACTTCCGGTTTTAAACCTGTTGATCACGGAAACATCCCTAAATATATGCTTTCGGTCCGTCATAATAAGATAAATCTCGTTCCTTGTGCACACAGTATCGGAGCTCTCCCTCTGCCATGTCCACTTCCTATGGGGCGTCTCCTTAAAATAAGAGTTCATTATGAGGCCGTCTTTCTCGAGGAAGTTTACCAGCATTTGCCCCCTGCGATTTCGACTTACGACTCGATTTGATATCATTTCGCACTGCCACTTTAACATTAAGGTCCCCAACATTGAAGTGGGCCTTACAGGTGTAAGGTCTTTGAGACAAATTCACAAGTTGCCTCTACGTCTTAATCGGAATGTGTCGAGGTCGGTGCGTATCTTGTATCACTTTGAGGCTGTACCTCTTATTGAGTTTAAGTATGTGCCGCCCTACCTAACACACTAGAGATTTCGACGATGTTGTCAACGAGGGAATTTTTCACGAGGATTCTCACGCCGCCTTGTGATGGCATGTCGCCTTCCCTGATGTGAAATAGGTGACCCGACGACAGAGTTACGGTGTCCTCACCTTGTCTTCGGACTTCACATAACCCCAGAACGTGCCAATGGATTTTTCCCAATTCCACCTTCAGCTCAAACAAGTGGTTATCTAACCTAAGAGGTAGTCCGTTATACGTAGCCAGATTAAATCGGTGGTTGCAATCCGTAGCCCAGAGATTCTTGGCTCCCCTTGTACCACCGTTACTGTGGCCGCTACCATGGCCAGGGCTAGTGGAACTACCGGGAAGTATGGACCGAATTCTTCTGTTGACGTCGATTGAGGTAAATGCTCGTAACTGCCATACTAAGCAGGCGGATTGGTGATCATAGATTTGGTTTCGGTTCAGCGTCACTGCTGCCTGTTGTCGATCCGATTGATGATACCACCATCACTCGGCGCGGCCGCTGTCCGGTGTTACCGTCTATTTCACTGTCACTATGAAACAGACCCGACATCAAACAACCAGCTCGCTGAAGCCTCTTAGATGTTAAGAGACTAGTGCCCCTTGACGACTTTTGCATCAACCTGGGCTTGAAATGATGGTGACGGTACTCTTAGGCCGCCCCTCTTAGCCATCAGTTACAATACTAAACAAAATTCTAGATGTTTTAATTCATACGTTCGTAAATATTTTCATATGTCAAATATGTCTGAATAGATCCAATCTCTTTGCAGTAGTATTCTGTCGATTTTAAATCAACATTCGTCCAGTTTGCAGATCGAATGAAATTTAGAATTTTGTAAAATAAACATGACAGCGACTCCGCAAGTGTTTCATGTGTCCAAGCGTTCAAACATCAATGGGGGCAGTCAAAATAAATAGTTCTAGGAAAATATTGCGAATTGGTTTTAAAATTCTATTTACATTTTTTTGTAGTGTATAAAATAAAGATGTACGAATGTTGTATATTATTAGGGGTAATTATAAAACATAGCTGTTGCTACAATTGAGTCGCCACTACTTTTATCGTAGGGGAGGTCCCCGTTTAGCGCTCTTCCTTCACTACGGTAAAACAGTAATAAGATATTGACATTTAAAGTTTATGCAAATGTTATGTATTACAATAAAACTACTTTTACGGATTTTATTGCTGTTATTTAATTATTTAACTACCCCGTTTCAGAAGCTTTACAGCAACCATGGTCACGGGTGGACTGAGATGACAGATGTCCTGATATCACAAATTATTTAAAGTACCCGAAGAATTATAGTTATTTAGTTGTTCCGATTAACGCAAACAGTACTTATTGTGTCTTGTTGTATTGAGGTGTTTACTTTTTCTTTTGATTGTGTTTACCACTGGGAACCAAGGAGACGGAAGAACCCAGCTGTCTTCTCTATTGAATTTTGGATGTTTTTTTAATTTCAACAGCCTTACGGATCATCCTTGGAAGGAACCGGTGTTCCCTAGCGAGGATTTGCGCTTTATCAAATATAATGTAATGGCGGGGGCCAACTTCAGCATGCTCATAGATCGCAGATTTTCTAACACGTCGGTGTTGTAATAAGAGATATAAGATACTCACCAACGGGTTAGGTGTAACAGACACAACCAGGGGTTCATACACCACCAGTCGTATCACCACTCGTGGGGACGCCTCAGTGCCCGAGGAGCAGGCGTATCTGATTGCGTGGTGGATGCGTACGCTGGGCAACACAAGTGTGCCACTCCGAACGATCCCCTCCCCAGTCGACACCCATACGCCGTTAGCTTCCTGTCGCTGCCAACTGATGATTTAATTGTGATGTACCTATTTGACTAGGCTTAGTTACGATTTTATTACCTACATACAATAGCTAAAACACTTGACTGTATGGAAAGTTAATTGGTGTTCAAACTTTGATATTATCCCGAGTCAATCCGACAACAAGTCAAGTCCGAGACAATCGAGTGGTAAGCGCGTACACTGGGTAACGCACGTGTACGACTTCAAACGATCCCCTCCCCAGTAGCTACGCACACACCGTTAGTTGCCAATTGATGATTTTATTGGGATATACCTATTTGGCGACACTTAATTATGTCTTACATTACACATGTTGAAAAATAAAAAAGCATCTGCAACAAAGGTTAAGACCAGTATGACTTCACATTTAGCCGAATATTATCTCTTGACTTGCCGAGTAGTTATAATTCAGAGTGAGCCAAGAACATACATATGTTCATATACAATATACACAAACTAAGAGCCGTTACTAATTTAGTGTCAATTAGCTACTATACATAACTTTTAATTACCACATAAACCTCTCCAATTAATTACTTCTTGTGAAAACAAAACCTGCAGTTTATTTTCCTTTTACGCTTTTTTTTAATAAAACACTGCCTGTCACAATGTAAAGAACAACAAAACTGCGTAAAATGACTGTACCGATTCGCATTTCTATGTACCTTTGGGGCCCCAGAATCGAACAACGCAGCGACACATCAAATTCGCATTTCTATGTACCTTTGGGGCCCCAGAATCGAACAACGCAGCGACACATCAAATTAGTGGTACGTCGCGTTCGAACGAGAGCTATTTTAACGTGTATTGAAATGTTTAAACTATTCGTACAATGGTGTTTCATACGACATCGCATAGTGTGAACAGACATTTTTTCATTTTTATTTTTTTTATTTTTAACACATGTAAAAAAAATCCTGTATTACGGGCTAGGATCAACAGTAGTAGTATTTTTGAAATAAAAAATTAACGCTACGGTATAATTGTGAAGCATGCATATCATCTATCAATACTATCAGTCTTCACATTTCGCACAAGGCAAGATTCAATATTGACTCCTTTATCATTCAGGATAAAAAATGTTAATAGACAACGTACATACAGGAAGTAACACCAGAGAGGAACCTAAACTAAGCAAAATAATATAATATTTACTTACGTAATTGTGTGCTTGTTGTACTGTCTCATGAAGCAAGGAAGGAGGACCGTATCGCCCGCCTTAGCCTCAATTGAGCCCAGTTCTACAGTCTCCAACCAACTGCTGTCTACGAACAAGCGTTAGGAACTTACACTAAGCAACTCGAATTAATTGCACAATTTATATAACAAAATCAGTTTCATATATAGTTTAGTACTCGTAATAAATTTTACAAACACTTCTTATCGATGAGTATCTAGAAAGTGTTATAATTTTATGCTCTGTTATATATATTAAGTGTTAGAACCGAGACATAATCGTGACATTGAATGCAAAGATTATCGTTTTATTGACTTAATTAGAGACTCTCATAATTATCAGGCTCTACACAGTACGGGGTGGAGATTTTTTGTCATCATAACAAATAAATCAAACACATAATAACTAGAACTTTGCTGAGAAATCTCCATTCTTTTTTAAATCTTTTCCTTGCTAATATTATAAGCAGGAAACATTTGATTGTCTCTTTACATTGAATAGGCTGCGAAACTACTTGATCGAATTGGAAAATTCTGTTACCATTAGAATTCTACGTCATCTGTGATAAACACAGGCTATATAACACTTTTTGAAAGTATAATACATGATTATGAGAACATCGATGGTGTAATAAAAGTGTGAAAAAATATCAAAACAACTCCTTATCTGGCCGCCGAAATTATTGACAACTAGCAGTTGCGACAGATGCCGTTCATCGTAAATTGATTTTTTTGTCAAAGTAGGTAATTGTCTAAATTTTTGTATATTTGTAAATCAAACGAAGTATTGCTGTATTATCCCCCTCCCCCACTTCCTCCTTATCAGTTAGGGGTTTGAAATATGACCGAATACATACACCATATAACATAAAAATCGCTAAAGCCATTTCAGAGGAGTCAATATTCTCGTTAAACAGAGAAATACCGTTTATATTGTTTCAAGAACAATGTTACGTTAGTTTTAAAATTTAAATGCACGAACGACTGGAATGTCGCAGGATCTTTGTCGACTGACTATTCTCACCGTAATGTCACTTCGCAGATGGTTACTTTAGAATCAAAATGTCTTTAAACCCACGAAGCACATTGGGAACGTATGAGAATAACGATAATATGTGTCTTTGTTTAGTTGGTGTACCTCACATTTTCACCCAGATAATGTCCAAGTAAACATTCCTTGTTTAATATTTTTTGGGATAAATTTCGGGTTAATTGTAATTCTAATATGTATCAGTCGGATTGTCTAAATCGCTGTATTTCATTACGGCTAGTCATTTTCAAAAACAGGGCTGTTTCATTTTGTGGTGATCCGTCGATTAGCCGGATTGGATAAGGCTGAGTGAAATGTCGCCAGAAGGTCTTCGCCGTTATACGTTATTCAAAAAGGCTCCGGGCATGTCAGCTATATGTATACGCGCAAGTAGCAGCAGCCATTACAATTAGATAAAATTTTAGGTAACTATTTTTTACATATTCGAAATCATAATTGAGTACTGAATATGCTCTGTGATTTTCTACTGTGCCTTACAAAACACCGTGTCTGATAATATCGAATTCCTTCAAAAAAATTTAACCTAATGGATAACAAATAACTGTATATAAAATACATACAAACCTTCACATTTACCATATTAGTAGACCGGGAATAAGTAATGATATTCACGAGAATGTGATCAACCGGATTTGTTTTCAGCAGGTACGTTTGGCAAGAGAACAATAAAGATTCGATACGGAATACATTTGCGAACAAACATTAAGCGTGATTTGCGAATTGTGTACATGTTATGTGTATTGTAAACCTATCATCACGTTCGCATATGCGTTAAGCATAAGCAGAACGTTACCTGCAGAGCTAAAATTGTTTCAGCAGCGCGTCGCTTTTGTTATTTACAATACATAAAACTTACCATCTGTTGTGAGTTTGCGAGCCGGGCTGTGTGTGTCGAGCGCCAAACATGAATATTCCGCTTGAATATCGGCCTGAGTCAGATCCGAGCCAAGTAACAGCCCACCGGCTCCGGATATCCATCGTGTATCTATAACATTACAACTACGCTTATATATTGTACTAAATGTACAACAGTTTGGCATCATTAATCTTTATAACGCACAAGTAGCAGCGAAACGTATTTTCATCTTTCTTTTTTTTGTTGACGCGGTGAAACGCATTCATGCGCCGTCAACGGTCCTGAGCAGGGTACGATGGTGTGTGGGGCTCGCGGCATATTAAAGTGCCGAGTACCCCACAAGAACTACCGCGAGTGCCATCAGTACCGCCTTTGATGAGGTGCCCCGAAACAATAAATCATCAAGCCCAATCACCTCGACGGCTAACCCTAAGGTACCGACGGCCCCTCCATAACAGGGTTGCTCCGCACCACAGGACAGTGCTGAGGTTCCCATCCTCGCCCTTTGCACTTTGAGGAGAACGCTCTCCTGTCACTGTTTTGTTCCCTCTTCTTATAATAGGAGTACAAAGAGCGCCTCCTCCTCCTGTTCTTTAGCCCCTTACTCCTGTAAGAGGGGAGCAAATTACATCACCCTGGGTTAAATTGGCTTGGCCTGGATTCACCCTAGGCTACTGAGCCTCACCGCCTCGAAAAGTCCTGAACCATGGTAGGGGCCCTGGTCTCACCCGCGTAGCAAGGTAAATTCTATATTATAAAACTTCACCCCATATTTCACCGCTTAAAGGATTGAATAACTAAAAAACATTTCTTATTATTCACTTACATCATAGAAGGAATATATTTACCAACTTACAAATTTCTAGGTACAGTGGTTTCAAGTTATGCGTTATCTGTCAATCAGTCAATTACTCACTCAGGAATGGAAGAGTTTTATATATGTAGATATTTGGAAATAATAATACATATGTGCACATTAAGTATTTGCGTAAACACAAGTACACTCTCCATTCACCTTGATTCTCCTTTACTGATAAAACGTCAGGACATGAGCAGTGAGAAACTAGTCAGGACCGATTGAAAATGCTCTCAGTGGCTCGGGGCTGTATACAATAACACCGCAGAATTCTCTTTTCTGGCTCCAGAATATACTTATAAATTGAAAAATCCAGAAAGAGCGCTTTTAGTTTGGTCCGACACGTGATACAAACCAGGAGCCTCACGGTTGTGGCTGAAAATGCTTACCACAATTTTAATGTAAAACTAGCTACTGGATAACCCGATGAAGAATTCACTCGAGTTTAACTCTTCCTGACTCGGGAATGTTATTAGAAATGGTCCCAACATTACGATTCGGCTACAATATACTTATCACTATATAAATATGGTCAGATCGTGAATGTGTCTGTCTCATATAACAACAATGAACATAGAATACTGCCCACATATACATTAATAATGATATCCTGGCTATCGGTAGTCATTTCAGTCAGATAATTAAGCAAAAAACATTACCCTCTGATACAGTGGGGTAATTAAAAGGGTATGGGATACGCGCTCTAAACGTTAATAAGTTACGTCAGAATGACATCCACAGCGCTGGGCAAATATGACATGATGTCTAGCTAAATATTATAAACTGTATAACATCCAGCGGCTAGGTATCACAGAGGGAGACCCTGTCCCTAGATCAGACAATGTTATGAGACCATTGCTTAGACAAGGTGGCCATCAGTTGTCTCACCTGTCATGAATAGTCAGACTGTATAATACTCCAGGCATGTATGCAATAATCTTACATTGTTTCGGGTGAATACGACTACCAAAAAACCTACCATATTTAAAACAGTGGATAGACAAAGGCACACTGATAACGATTGAGACCATTCTAATAAAAACTCTTTATTCGTGAAAGTGTGTGTGAATACACTGCACTATACATGGAAGATACCTGTTTATTATATCTATACCTTTTAATAGAAGATTTAATTCATTGAAATCCCGATAATTGTATCGATTAAATTGTCCCGTTTCCATGCCGTCGTAATTCGAATTTACTGAGGCGACAAAGCGATACCTATTAAATTAGCGAATTCGAATTGATTAATAGTCTGTAATACTCTCTCATATACGGTACGATAGGTCGCTTCAGAACAGTTGAAATAATGAGTCTATTTATTAAAAAAACAGTCCCCGAAAGCAGTCTTGTCTGTATGTGATTATTTTTTCGAAATGTACTTAACGGATCTTTGTGTAATTTTTACCCATGGATAGAGTGCATCCACAACTTATACATTTACACCATATGTATGATTTGTTAAACAGTTTATTTACGGGCAGAACCGGGGCGGAGTATTAGTGAAATAATTTTGTATTGTACCATTGCATAGCAGTCAAGTCGGTTTGACGTGACCGGGGAAGCTCTTCCTGACGTAGTTTAGTTATGTTTACCATCGCAACACTTGTCGAATGTGAAAGTGCAGACATCGAATTATGAGCAGGAAGTGAAGAAACTAACGCAACTTAACCCTGGCCTTGCAGATATCTATCTGTGGCCGTCGAAATTCAACAAAAAACAGATTTTTTTGTCATCATGTAATAAATAAAAGTATATTAATATCGTCCAAAATCCAAAAATAAAACAAGCTTTGGCACTTTACTGTTTTGGTGTTGATTACTGTAAAAACTCAAGTTCAGCTTACGATCTGCTTTTTCAATCATTCGAAACGACTTAGCGTAAAGACAAATCGTACAGTTTGATGGGCCTTTTATATTAACAATAAGTCAGAGCTGAAAGCAATTAATTCGTTATATCATTGTAATTGGATATCAAAAGCACAAAGGTATTGTGAGCTTATTATAGTAGATTTGAAATTATATTATCTAGGCTTTTGCCTGAGGCTTTGCATATATAAATTAAATATTTCTCAGGTTTTAGGTAGCGTAATAATTTAGGACTTATACCAGTTTTTAGATGTTTATCAGTAGTACTGAAAAATGAACATCAAATTTCATTCAATACTTTTCTAAGTAAAAGGAGGCCAACGATTAATCGGAAATATTTGGTGAATATTGACGCCCATAGATATCCGCATAATTATTGTTAACTGTGTGTCGCCCTTCCCTCGACCTCTGAAACGGCCACCAGAAGACACATGTAACTCGACATCATACCGCTGTCACTTTTCAGAGACACCTTGTGAGCGGAAAGGGGGAGAGAATCTCCCCGGTTAAGTCAATTCAATTTGGCTGCAAGGCAGTATAGCATTACCTCTTCCATAAGGGGAAAATGTCATGAAATTTGCTACATCATCACCGACGCAGACTAACAAAGAAACAGATAAAATCTAAACGTAATCACTTTGGAATCTGTTAGTCATGTAAGAAACGGTAACACGTAATATAAAATAATGAATAACGTAAATCTCTTGGTGCAGTCATTAGAATAATTAATGTACCGTTAGGGCCGTTTCACACATTGCCGTATAAATGCCGCGTGTGTTATGAGGTACTGACTTTTTCACATGTACACGATTTTCACAGAAATAAAGTGACCGCTATGCAGTCGCGTTTCGCGCAATTTGCAATTACCCGGTGGACCATTCTAGGGGAATTAGAAAGTACATGACGATAATTCGGACATTTATGAGCATCGGCCGTATAATATAGAAAGAAACTTAAATAAAAAAATGAAATTATCCTTTGTACGGTGGTAGATACTAAAAGCTAAACACAAATCCTTGACTACTTATCTTTCTTTATGATAACATAATGTATTTGACCTAGGCCAGTGATCAAATGCACACACACACACAATTTGGTACCCTAACAGCTTGTTAAACGTTATCTATGTATTTAATTTTATTCCTTAAAAAGGCTATTAATGTATATCACCGACGTGAATCAGCGGAGAAGGCTTAAACTAGATTGACGACCGATCATTAATCCTCGAGCCCATCTTTTACAGGATTTAACGAAAGCGGGAAAAGTGATTTTTGTACTTTTTTCCTTAAATTTAATGGCGGATATTTTGTTCGCACTATTAAACTGTTATTGACTAATCTCTTGATTGATTTCTAAACGGTTCCAGTATTCGAAAGGATTTATACACATAATGTTGAATCCCTGTGTTTTGCGTATGTATCCTATCTACACGTAATCATGTTATATTTACTTTTACATATTTGTACGTACAAGTTTATATATCTTATATCTATTTTTATAAAATGATATGTATTTAAAAGATTTTATTATATTAATTCGTTCTGTATCTACGAGTAAATTTTAAAAAATCGCTATAAAATCCATTAAAAAGATAATTACTTTTATATGTATGTAGACTTCTAAACCCCCTGCTACAGCCAGCCAGGCCAAATTCTATAGTCTGATAATGAAAAAATTGAAGCTATGCGCGCACATATGTTCACAAAATGCAATGCGATATGAACATTCAACATTTTTTTTTTTGTTTTAGAAAACCTCGTGGTCCAGATGTAAGCATGTTCAACTACAGTCGTTCAGGCCCTGGGTTAAATTCCCGGGTCGGACCAAATCATTAAGGGGATTTTTCAATTTCTGTCAACAGTCCAGATCAGGAAGTTGGCGGTGTTATGACTCCCGTGCCTCGGTCATGAGCCTAATTTATCTCCGGTCATGTTGAATTGCCGTCCCATCGGAATAGAAGAATGAGGGAGTACGGAATGCATAGTTGGCTAGTCTCTATTGTGATTACCGCCCTGATCCAAATGGGGCTCGGATTACATTTTTATTGTTATTCAACATTTTACATGCGAGTATAATGTCGCTTTCCATATGTGTCACTGTCAATAAAAAAATAAAATAAACATATTTATTACGATATTGTTCGCCGCCCATATACTTTACTTACGACCACTTTTTCGTGTGATGTATCACCATGCATAACGTAAACAGAGAGAAGTTTAACAAATTCACCTGCGCCAATGTATCCGGAAGACAAAGGCAATCCGTCTTGTAGCCACGTGACGTCTGCGAGACCAAACTGTGAAGAAACTTCGCAGCGAAGCACCACGGAGCCGCCGAGTTTGGCCGGCGTCAGCTGTCGCATCGAGTGAGAGAGCACATTGTCCTCCACTAAACAAACACAACTTATTACAAACTCCAGAAATTAAATTCTTTTCAAGAAATAATTTATCTAAACATTATGTAACTAACTGTTACATAACTATAGATTATTTAACTATTGCATAATTGATGATTAAACAAACTTACCTGTAAGTGACGTTCTATCCCAATTATATGAATACTTTTCATTCGAAGATATATAGACACAGAGGTAGTTTCTTTCATTGTACTGGCAAATTATTTGATATAAGGTAATTTGAAATGGATCTTACAACACTTATTAGTGCCGTCCGCTACCACAGTCCGTCCTACTTCATTCCTTAGAGTACTTATTACAAAATTTTTGGACTGGGATTTGGGATGGATGATAAGCAAAGTATATCTTCCAATGAAACGTACTCATGTAATTGGGATTGAACTTCACTTACAGGTAAGTTCGTTTTATCATCCATTACATTTCGTACGGTTCATTCTTCAGAATTTTGTAATGGTTATTAAGGTACATTAAATTAATTAAAATAAAACAATTTTAAAATTCATTTAATTATTTCTTCAGACACAATTTATAAATAAGGACAATTAAGAATTTTGATAAATCAATATATGTGGGTATCTTATCTAAATTTTAAATCAGATTCTACATATTTAAAGAAATAGCTCTAGTGAAACAAGTAGTTATAAAACTTAGCAAACGTCAGGGTTGACTGCGACCAGCCAACAGTCTTCCTAATGACATCCAGCGAGACGCCTTGCGCGCGAGCCGCAGACGTGGCGTCATGTCAGGTACTGGGAGCGCCGAAACGTCTACGCCGCTTTCTGCTAAAACCTGCTTGATACACCGCTTGGTGGTTTGAGTGCAGGTGGCCTTGTAAGGCCGTCTATATGTCAACTAAAGATTTTCTACCTCGTTTGGTCTTATGGCCCTAGTTACAGACAGAATCTTTTAAAATCTTTGTTGGACAGATATTTAAATTTTCAGTAAAATATGTTACGAATGAAATTGTCTGATCACGACCGACCGCAGACGTTTTAATATTATCGTAAATTACAATTTTGAATCCATTTTCGAAACTATTAATATTTTAAGTTTTACGGATGCTAGAGTTTGTGCCCTATGGGCCGTACATAAGGCTAATACAATTAGTTTTTGGTATATTTTTTGCAAATATGATTATTTATTTGAACCCCATTGAGCGATACAATGTAAAACTATACTTTTTTTATATTTATTAACTTATTGTTGTATATTTTGCAACATTTGGTCTCAATTTATAAATTTCTTTAAATTACCTTTTAATTTGTTCATGTGATGTTAAATCATTACCAAAACGTCAATTTAGAGCCGAGCTGTAACTATAAATGGTACCGTAAGCTGCACGTTTATTAAATTGTTCTGTTAGAAATGTATATCATTTTCAAGGCAATATTGCCACCAATTTTTATATGCAACTTTATTTTTGTTGTAAGGTGCTTTTGGCTAAGGAAGCCATCGTCAAATCCAAAGAGGCATTGGGAGTGCCTTGTTTTATAAATGTGTTCCTGAGAGCTTCGCTGTAGATTCCTAGAAGAAAACGTTGATAAATTAAAGTTTATGAAAAGTTTATTTCAAGAAAGCACTTTCTGTAATAATGGAAACCAAGGTTGCGAAGGCCAATAAGGAAAGATAAATATACCTACAGCTTCATAGATTTTTTTTTTCTAAACATTTTAATATTAACGGGTAAGGTAGGAAAGCGTCAAAGAAAAAGTTATTCCTCTTCACTGTAAATGAGTGTATTACTATTGCATCTGGATCTGGCCTCCATGATGCATATTGATGACATTTGGCATTGGTACGAGACGAGAACAAGTCAATATCGGGGTTTCCTAGCTTATCAATAATTTTGTTAAATACTTCGTCTGATAACTTTAGTTCTATATCCTTATTGACTTTGCGGGATTATTCATCGGCTTCCTTGTTATCTTTACTTCTTATGTTAGAAACTGTTAGTGATGTTTCGTTTCCCGCACCACGCGTGGTACTGAATACTGCCCATACGATTTATATGGCTCAATGCGGTAGTATCATCGATACATATTAAAATAGAACAATTAAAGTGGCTACGTGCAAAACATTTAAGACCAAAAAGCACAGCCAACAGTTCCAAATAGTTAATGTGAAAACCTAAATCTGTTGGTTTCCATCTGCCTGTTTCTCTCTCATTATTACATAATGCCATTCAATCCGAGATGCGTATGTAAGAATTTCTAGTACTAACTTTTCAGATTTTAGGGGGATGGTAATTGAATAAATATTTGGAAACCACCACCCAAGAACTGGTGTTGTTACTGGTGACGGACAGAATTTTGATTCATATGGTTTAAATATCTTTAATGCTAAATATTTCTGTCTTTCCCGGTGTTTCGTTTAAACCCATATTTGATACCTGGACAGGCCGATATGAGAACTGCGATTAGACAGGCATACTTTCTGATGGAGCAACGGGACAACATAATTAATCTTTTAACCAATTCTGTCATTTTTATACGTTTATCATCCAGACAGTGTCATAAATAAACCCGAGAAACATATAAACAGTGTCATAAATAAACCCGAGAAAATTTGCTCGTTGTTGGGGTTTTATTGAACTCTTTTCGAAATTAATAACAAGCCCTAAGCATTGTAAAAGTTTAACCGTTTCCGTAACGTTTTGCACACATTCTTTGTAAGTATGAACAATACATATCAGATTATCTAAAAATACTACAGATGAATAGCCGCTGAGGTAAGCCACAACTTCTTTCATAAGTTTAGTAATTTTTCTTGATGCAGACGGTAAATAGAACGTAAATTTTTTATCATATTCGGTTTGGAATTCAAACCTTAAAAACTTTCTTTGTGAAGGATGGATTGGTACCAATAAATAAGATACTTTTAAATCGTGTGTAGTCATCAAACCGTTATGAGGGATGAATGTGCATGCTGTTCTATAATCCTCCATCTTAAAGGGTTACAAATTTGTTTAATAATTTTAGGTTGAGTATAAATCTTTTGGGACCATTTAATTTTGAAGCTAGAAGTATTTTTGAAGTAAATTGACCTCTTGTGGCTTACCTTTAGAAATAGCGCCTAATCTCGTCTTTGTCTTGAGAAGTTAAAAAGTGTTAGTGGGTACGACACTTCGCTTAACTTCTTTTGAAAATTTTATCTTGTAACCATTTTAATCCAGTGTAATACTATTTTATTACAAGCGACTTTCTGCCAAAAATTATAAAAATGTTGTATGTCAGGATGCTCCACAGGTGTAGGAGATTGTTGCCGTATAATTACATCATCTTGCGTGATTCCATCGCCTGAATCGATAATTATTGTTTCTTTAGAGATGCTAATCACACAGAGTCGAATTGAATTCGTATTTATAAAATCGTTTAAACGATTTCGTTCCGTAAAAGTAATTTTTGTTTTGAGGATACACGAAATATTTATCCATGGATTCCGACGAATATGTGTACACAATTGCACGCCACCGTTTTTATTACATTCTTCCTTTAATCTTTTCATTTTATATTCATAATAATTATTATTCACAGAACTGCTTTTAGGCATAGTCGAAGCTGCCACGTACAAAAGTAAATGAAGCAGGACGGACTGCGATAGCAGACGGAGCTAATACGTGTTGCCAGATCAATTTCAAATTATCTTATATCAAATTAGTGCGGTGCTGCCAGTACAATGAAGGAAGCTATCTTTGTGTGTATATATCTGAAGAATGAAACGTACGAAAAATAAAAAATTATTAAATTTATCCCAAGTTCTTAAAGAATATATTTATAATATAAATACATATAATTTGGACTCTGTAATGATAACATGGGTACGCAATCATTGAAAGATGATATTTTATTATAAACAATCTAAGATATCTAACAATATAAATATCAGTATGTATTGTATTTGGTAACAACCAACTTATGTGATTAGAGTTATTTCTTCCGCGTTAATGCAAAATTTATAAGTTTTATGTGTATTATCTTAATGTCATTCCATTGAAAAAAACATATTACACTTTATATTTACTGTGTACAATATAAATAAAAAATAACAAGTCTTTTCTAAAAGTATTAAGGAAAAGTGGGTCCAAATGCTAACCTTGTGGTACCCCAGAAGAAACCTTTAAGATTTCGGTTTATGAAAGTTAAAAACTATGATAGCAACTACAGTAACGCGTTGCTGATTCAGCTATTAATTGGTAAAAATATGTTTATAACTGTGAATACTACAACATTTTATGAAAGTGCCAAACAAGCAAATGCTTCAATAATTTTAAAATGTTTATAATAATAATACATTTATAACAAACATTCATTGATCAATAAATATTTTTGTAAAACAGTGCTTACATCTTCTTTTTCTTTTTTGAATAATGTACATTTCTTACATCAAAATAATAACTTTTCATCTCATGTTATAAATGAAATCATTAAAATACTTAGATAACGTAAAAAACGTATTTAAGAGGCAACAAAATAGCTGTTTTCTGTTAATAAGCTGGCTTATTGTTACGAGGTTTGGGACGAGGAATATAATATCCTTCAATCTTTAATTAAAACTTTTTGGATCCCTAGTGAAAAGAAATATAATTGGAACACGAAAATTCCTTTTCTAAATTATAATTTCACGGAGGCTAAGGGGAAACATAATTAGCATGATGGATAAAAGAAACAGTATACGAAAACTCATTAAAATAATGGTTTGCTTCGTACACACTTATATAGGAATATTAATTCCTTAACTACAAAGTATCTAGCGATACCTCGCGGTTTCACCACTATAGCCCTGTTCGTTATCATCCGTTTTGGCCGTAGCCTGATAGCATATACCCGAAAAATGTTAGTTCCTCATATTAGCGTCTTCAGACGAACAAACCAAGTCTTTTGTTTTTTATTACTACTATAGATTAATATAAAGCACTTTTCGATTTGCTTAATATAATTAACTAAAGTCAATTCCTGTAAAGGTTCCCGAAGAGATTAAACAATGCGCGCGCACCGACACGAAAACATGACTGGGGATAAATTATAATCTCGTTGTGCTTATTGATATGTGGTTGGCCGAAATTACAATGACATAAATGTAAGTATATGATATATTACGCATCCATCCCGGACCGGCTACTGCACGAGGATCGTCTTCCCACCTGGTTCTTCCCTGGCCGATCAACACTTCGTTTTCATAAACGCAACCTCCACTTCAGAACCTTACTGGCCCACCTGCCATCGGTTCCTGTGAGTGTGTGACCAGCCCATTGCCAATTCAGCGAGCTTATTCATCGCGTGACATCGGATACTGTGGTTCTGTGTCTTATGACTTCGTTGCGAATTCTGTCGGACAGAGAAACACCCAACACAGCACGTTCCACAGCCCATTGAGCTACCGCAGACTTGTGGACCAGTCCTAAATTAAAGGGCCATGTTTTGGCCCCGTAGGTCATCACGGGAAGAACGTATTGGTTGAAGACTTTTGTCTCCAAGCTCTGGGGTATAGGGGACGTGAGAATGTGATGAAGCTTCCGCAACGCAACAAAATGCTTCTATCGGCTTCCTTCTCGAAGTTATGACTGCCTAATTGCAATAGTTGCCCAAGTAGATATATTCGTCCACGACTTCAAGCCGGGATGGATGTGAGTAGCAGGAGATCGGTCGTCTTTGCGTTCATTGAAAGAGGCCTATGTCAAGCAGTGGATCGGTAAGGGCTGATAGTAATGATAATGATGATGATATATTACGTCCAAAAAGTTGGACTTTTAACGTAGTGGGGCAAACGTTTTTTTAGGGTTAGGTTAGTTAGGAAATTAGAAAAAATGGAACCTTCATAGTTTCGTCATGTCTTTATGTGCGTTCGTATGTCACAGATGTTATTCGAAGATTATTGGTACTGTAGTATCTGCAAGGCTTTTCGTATTTCATGAACCACTACAAAATAATGTATTGCCATTTTGAAAAATAAAATAAGGGTACTACTACCACTACAAAGATCTCCGTGCAGTAGCCGGTCCGGGATGAATGTGACTAGCAGGAGATCGGTCGTCTTGGCGTTCATAGAGAGAGGCCAATGTCCTGCAGTGGACCGACAAGGGCTGACAGTGATGACAACGATGAAAGGTGCACAGATACATCTAACTGTGGAATGAAAATAAATTTAAGTGCTCATATCCGTGAGGAGTGTTCTTCATTACATAGGCCATTCTAAATGTTAGGAAGGTTTCTAAAAAGGTAATTTGCCATGCTAATACTTTGCGAGATGTTCGACTCGAAAGTGGTAATAAGTGTGACGCTTCTAACTTTTAAACTACCTAAGGGAAAAATATAAATATAGAGTTTAATGAAAAATTCAACAAACTTTGAACTTTGAACAAATCAATTTGGTAGTTTAACCCTGAATAAGCAAATCCGACTCGATTTTGTGCAGTCTGGTTGCTATCGATACAAACATAATCATAATTATTAAGATTAAGAAAAATAAAAATAAAAACATTTTTTGTTGTGTACACTGTACTAAAAGCGTGTTCTAAACAAGGGACGTCCTCTCATACACAACAAACTACAAAGGAACTCCCTTGCTCAAAGCCCCAGTGTCATGTTTAATCCTTAATTAAAAGTTTCGCCGTGTAAAAACTCAAGTACACTGTTTTTGTTTTATTTCATATTTAATAAGAGTCAGATTGGAGGGGCTCAAAGTTATAATTCGTTATCCCACTTTACGAGACTTACATGTTCTACATAAAGTATGATTATCATCGGCTCTTATTTTGTCCTTTTTTATAGTATGAGGGGTCAAACGAACAGTCAAAGCCTTCTTGTGACTACTGATGCTTATGGGATATTCGCATAATTATTGTCGACTAGATATGATATATGGTATCTTTCTTACCTGTTTCTCTGCCAATGGCTCACTTGAAACTTAAAAACCGCATGAAACCAGTCAGAAATGACTTTTTCTGGCGTTATCATGTGAGCGAGATATACTTGCCCGGTCGTGTTGGCCAAATTCAATGTAATGCAGCAGGGCCCTACTGTTACTCCCATTGGGCCATCTGACTATTACAAACGGTGAGTTGTCAAGGTCAAATGAGAAAAACTTAGGTTTTTGTAAGTGTTTTGGAAAGGACCGCATGATAATAATGCGGATGTCTATGGACATTCGATAGTCGTCAGAACGCACCGACTCTCATTTTTCCCACTACATTAAAAAACGAGTAGCCTGACCATCTTGTAGATAAAAACGAGTTCAGCAAATGTAATATCCGAAAAGTATTTTCACATCGAAAAAAAAACACAGCACTAGACAATTTGAAGAAGAGAAACTCCCAGTCATAAACGTCTGAAAAATGAAATCCATAGACAAAATACCTTAACGTTGGCCAACTGAAACGGAGAGCTCACTACGGATTATTAAACTGAAAGTATTTTTACATCGAAAAAAACGCAGCCACAGACAAAACGATGAAGTGAAACTCCCAGTCATAAATGTAAGTAATATGAAAGCCATAGACAAAAGACCTCAACGTTGTGCGATTTAAATATTTCTAACAATCACACCAACATAACCCAGTTGCGAGCTCGCACAAGCTACAGTTGTCACATAACGAGAATGTATCGACTTGGAATGGCTACCTCTGAGACAATTTATGCGGAAAACAACATTCTTATGAAACTTGCGGTGGTTTGTTTGTGTTTATGGTCTAAGTGCTTCGGTAACATCTTACGGAAAGGTAATAAAATAAATTGAAAGGACATGAGCGTAATCATATGCCATCAGTTGCATTTTTTTTTTTTTTTTGTTGTCTTAGGAAAAAGAAATGTGTAGCCAGTACATAACTGCAGTTCAGTAAAAGTGTCAGTGCAGTAAGTAAAAGTTTATATAAATACTAATTGATTGGGCCACGCCTTGCTGTGAGGCTTTTTACCTTTTTGGTAGCGCGGGTAAAATACATTTGCGCACTGCCATCAGTTTTGGGTGCGATTTAATGGTGTGTGTAGTACTCTCTGAATCTGGACTTAAATTTGAAACGTTTGAATCGGTTATATATAATATCGTTAAATTACGGTAAAATCATCCGGAAGATGATATGTGTAAATTACTGTATAAGGGATAAGATCAGCAAGAATAAACATCATGACATGCATTTTTGGTTTTTATTTGAAATATATACCGACCTGGTTGTAGAAGGACTGGACGGGACAGTGTCACGCCAGCTCTATTCGAAGCCCTGCAGCGCAGTATGGCACTGGCACCGCCGCTGCCAGCGTCTATGAGCGATCTCCTCGCTCCCACGACCAGCTTCCCATCACTTAGCACGTGCCTGCGATAAAAAGTTCATTGATAAATATTAAAAGGAAACAGTATGAAAAATAGACCAATTCTGTGACATTTTCTACTTAAATTGGACCACAACCAATTTTTTAAGAAAACGTCTAAGAAGAAGTGAGATATTGTTGATGTGGTTTTCAGGCGTGGGCATAGAGATCTTCATGAAAAGAGCATACATATTATTTCTTGTAAGACAGCAAATTGTCTGTAAATCGTCTATGCTCTGCGATGTCTATGAGCGGCGGTAACCGCTAAGCACCTACCTTATCGTTTGCCCCATTGACCGCCGCCATATTTGTTCATGAAAAAACAATTTGTTCATAAAAATGGGTGTTAAAAAAATTGTTCAATGCCTAGTGAAGGTTCACGGTGATGAATGAAAAGCAAAAAAGAATTGAAATGTGTGCGCAATAAACATTAGTGAAATTTGAACGGATATGTTAACAGTATTATGAACCACATTCGAGACCGAGGAACTTACCAGTGATGTATCATCTACCCTGTCCAAGCTGCTGCAAAGTTATTTCGTGACAGAAAAACGTAACACATTCATAACGTTTATAAAGAGGGTACTTCAAAAAAAGTTTAGGAAAGTTTTTTTTATCTATGCTACAGCAATAATTCATAGCAGATAACGTTTCCCAGGATCGGCATGGTTGGCGATCTATGGCCTACGTTCAAGAGTAGACGGATATAGGTTGATTCATTCATTCATTCTACAAATCTGCTGCTCATTCTCCAATCTTTTTACAAAATGTCGCACGTTTAGGCTATAAGTTTGTATCCTATTACACACCTAGATGCTACTCGTAGTGACCTAGCATCCATGACCTATGGTATTTTCCCATCCTTCTGTCCGGCGAACAAGTCCGAATTTGGCGCCTTCAGGCGACATTATTGTTACAAAGATGCGCTGTACACCTTTCCTCCTACCTACTAATCAATGCAGTCTTCTACATAAATAAATCTAAATACTTCCAGTACGTATAAATATACAGCATATAAAACCCCGGCATAGTGTTGTACTTGCTAATAATAATGTATCAAACCCATGACAAAGGAAATCACATCACATTGTGTTACGAGTACAGTGCACCGCATCCATCACACGCCATTATGTTGATACGTACACTATTACTCAATCTATCACGCTCTCAGCTATTTCCTGACATCCGCACTGAGCATGTGCGTGACAAGCAAATCTAATTTTCCGCTTCAATGTTTCAAATATTGTGAACGAAAGACGTGTACGATATATAGATTTGTCACGTAGTGCCGGTACAGTTTGTTGTAGTGTAAGATCCCAGAGCCCCGCACGACGTACGTAATTTTAACAAAGATGAAATTTTGAGGACTACTAGTGCAATGTATAGTTAAGAGTTACTGCGCACTTACTAGCTGAAGAGCGGGGCCCTTGCTCAGGTAGCGCCAAGTACAGGCACATAAGATCCCTACTTACCTACGTTAAAGCAGTTAAACTGGTATTGAAAAACCAAATATATTTATCATTTCTCATATTTAATGTTATAGTTGGCAACATACATCATTAATGAATATTTTAGAGTAACGGTACATGTGATAAAGCATGGTGACAAAGAGACGGACAGATGTATAGACAGATAGCGGAGTCTTAGTATTAGGGGTCTATTTTTACCCTTCAGGCATGTAATCCTAGAAACCAAATCAAAACTATGCTAGTTAAATGATGTGTAAGTTTATATAAGTATATACAAATATATAATAAAATAAACACCAGGGTTAATTTACATGACTAATGTTGACATAAGGATAATTGTAATTTATTTACTAATGGTTTCCAATTTTTGTTTACATTGTTGGTTTATGTGAAGCAATGTAAATAAATTTTGCAAAACAACTAATACAAGTCCACATAGTCGAGCACTTTATCAACCTTAAGCCCATGCCTATAAACTTAGGCATGAACTTATGCCATTGAGCGTCCTTATGCCCAACGGTATAATGTTGTTATTTTTATGTTTTACTTAGTTATCTGTGTTTTATTTTTTCCAGACTTTAACTGTTTACCTGTCGGAAAGTCTGTAGTATGATAAGGTGAAATATCTTTAAGTCACGTTTTAATGTGAGATCTAATTGTATCTTTCCATTCTTAGATGGTCAAAATCAACCTATAATCGTCCAAGTTTAAACAATCAAACAAAAGAATAATTAAATACTTTAGTAAATGGTAGTGCCGAAATATGTAGCCGAATCGGGCTGGCACGACTGGGGAGGTACCTCTCGTGAACATGACATCCCACAAATTGCATGAAAAGCGACAGTACATATGTCACTTTTCGTGCGATTTGTGAGTATCCGGTGGCCCATTGGAGTAGAGGACAACGTATTTGCATTAATGCGGCATGCGTATGCCAGTAATGGGGATATCTATTGACGTTGGCTATCGTCAATTAGCTATGTTTTTTCTTTTGCTTTCTTGAATTATAACAAATAAAAAGATTATTTTATGCATGCAAAATTTATTTGGAAATGTTCCGTCATCGTACAGAACAGCAATCAAATCAAATGACCGTAATATAAAAC
This sequence comes from Eumaeus atala, assembly GCA_017140195.1. Lineage (NCBI taxonomy): Eukaryota > Metazoa > Arthropoda > Insecta > Lepidoptera > Lycaenidae > Eumaeus > Eumaeus atala. Next base: position 81,049 of record JAFELO010010666.1, on the reverse strand, counting down.
ACATTTCAAGTGGTCAGTGTCATCAAAATCAACTTGGAGATAGGAAGTTGACTTTCACGAAACGTACGATATCCCGGGGGTGAGGGGCCAGGGGCGGAGGTGACCGAACGTTTTTCAGACACGTTATGAAATTAAGATCCCGCGTCAACTAACATTTTGCTTACGGGTCGGAAATTGAAATACGTACCTGTCAACGTAAGAGACCCTATTTTTAAGAATTGAAAAATAACATGAGGTAAAGACGAGCGGTATTTTTGTTTGTATTTTATTTTATTATTAGTTTTCGATGACTTTGTAAAAGCGTGTTTTTATTTTCTTATCCGTCTACGTCAAACGGAAGTTAAGTACATAATATTTTGTAGCTATAGAATCGTTGTGATATGAAATTTGATGAAATGAAAATGAGCTATATCAAAAAAGATAGTTTCACCTCATTATTTCGTTGGTTAGAGGTAATGCCATGCTACACTGTAGTGGAATCGGGCAGGCTCAACCGGGGAAATACCTAGCGCTCACAGCCCTGATGCCACCGTCCAATGACAGCTGCGTTGTTGGGTTGTGGGATAACTGAGTTTCCTGTGGTATTGAAGTCATTAATAGGTTTCAACTGCTTACTTGCCATTTATTTACAAATGTGAATTCTAAATTCATTTTCTGTGTAATTTGTTTAACTTGACGTCGACGTTTGAACAGTCGCCTATACCTGACTATATCTGTGTATAAAAAAGTGTCTATGCACTTATGTACACTCGTTAGAAATTTTACTTCTATGGCGTAACAAGAGAAAAACTAAAATGTTGACTATAGCTAACTTCAAGGTGTTGGCTTTAGGCGCGCACGATGTAAAAATTTTATCTTATCATCATTTTTCTCTAAAGCGCCAAAGAATAAAAATACTTAACATTTTAATTATGCGTACTGTTTGTATTTCTAAGTCCCAATCTCAAGTTTTGATCAGCCATAACGTGAATGTTCATAAGTTGATGCTGATCAGAGTGTAACCGTCATCCTTGTGACTTAATACAAAAGTAAACTTTGCCACAATGAAATACGGGCTAATACAAACAATAAAAAAACAGAGTAGAGAAAAACTGTCTCGGAACTGGGAGCCATTCGAGTTTAGGTTGCTGGCACTAACATAAAGCTGAGTCAAATAAGCGAAGGTAAACTTTAAAAACTAAGATACGTGTTTTGAAATCTTAACGATAAGGATACTTGGGTCCGTGTAGGAGCTTATCTTAAACAACTAAGTTAGTTTTTATGATTTTGTATAACTTAGCAATTGCTGGCTTCACTCTGACATTTTGTTTCTTTATTTTATTTGACAGTTTATAATGAAATTTGGCCCATTGAAGGGGGAAGTGAAAAGGAGGGCAACGCATCGGCAGAAATATACTGATGTTCATGGGTATCGGTAGTCGTTCCCCTCTTGTTGT
>JAFELO010010666.1:56229-71374 GCA_017140195.1 Eumaeus atala | reverse complement strand
GTACCAAAGTAATCTACGTAAGTAGGAGCGAAAGGCGTCCGACTGGATGTAACGTTTTTAATCTAATTAGAAGTGTGTATCCTCTCGTTTCCTTTATCATAATGTATCCGAAGTGAATGCGGATTCTCCGTCGGATTACTTTTCCCTTGCATTAATCCAATTTTTTAACCCCAAAAGTGAAGCATGACGCTGGCGTTTTCCCGATTTTTTTTGAAAATGCTTCTACACATTCCCGGGCTTTTTATATTTATTTTCATGATCATGGTAAACACTTATTCTATATATTACTAGTATCATTCTGCGGTTTCACTTATTATTCCTCACGTCGTGGGACTTATTAGTCCTCACGTCATGTAAGCCCGTAATAGCCTTTCTCGACAAATGGATTTTTTCGATTCGGGCCGTTCGGTCCAGAGATAAGCGCACGCAAATAAACGCTTTCGTCATCATCATTGTCAGTCCTTAACGGTCCACTAAATAGGCCTCTCGTTCATTACGAATTCTGTCGGACAGAGAAACACCCAACATAGCACGTTCAATAGCCCGTTGAGCTACTGCAAACTTGCGGACCAGTCCTAAACTAAGAGGCCATGTTTCGGCCCCGTAGGTCATCACGAAGGGAACGCTTTAGCTTCGTAATATTAGTATAAGTCTATATTTATTATAAAAGAACGTCCCCAACGCTGTCTAGTTGTTTTCCTCAAATTTTATCGCACGGATTTTCATGTAGTTCTCAGCAATGAGTAGAACGATTGCCGAGGAAGGCTTTAGTTTATTATTTGTGAAGGTCGCAATCCGGCCAGTACTATACACGAGTGAAACCAAATTTTATAGACAGATAATGTAAGACAAGGGAGTAGACCAGACAAGACGTAACTCTTCTCACAACATTATAAATGCGAAAGTTTATATGCATGTTCGTTATGCTTTTCATTCTTTCACGAAAAAATCACTAAACTAATTTCGATGAAGATGGACACAGATATAGATAACAACGTTGTTAAGTACATGTGTATGAGCCATCAGAAGATTCCGACTACTCGTCAACATCCTGTAAATTAACCTGTGGGCCACGGAAAACTCAGGAACTATTACTTTACAGTTCATGTGAACGAAATATACAACTCTAGTCGTACAGGCCTGATTTGGCTGCAATGCGGCATGGAAATAACTCACATAACAAAAAAATACTTACCGTACAGAAAAAAGTCATTGATTTTCTTTGGATAAATTTTACGCTAGTTACAGTCCAGTTTTAATCGTATTTCGATTTACGAACATTCGTCCATACCTCTACAAAAATATTCATTAAAGTGAGTATAAATATAATTTTAATTATAACTTTTTTAAGTCCACGTAGCGGAACGTCTCTCGTAAACATCACAAAGCGAAACATAAAACAAAGTATTGTGAAGATAATTAAATTAAAATTGAAGTGGAAGCAAAAAGAACGAGATAAAACGTCGACAGGTGACGTCTTCTGCAACATTTTACTTTAGCATAATATTCACTCTTTTATAAGCATTCGTTTTATATTTATTAAAATATAATTCAATTTAAATTATTTATTTTGTACATTAATTATAACAAAGGTTTATATAACTTTTACCTTTTACATATGACTTTCTCAATTCACAATTCAAATTCTACTGAACGAACTTACATTTGTTGTTTCTACCAAATCGACCATAACTTCAGGATACTAATGAGTAGTTTTCATAAATAAAAAATACTCATTTATTCACCATTAGTTATTGTTCACTGTACCTTAACCCTGGTATAGTGGTGATGACTTGACCCTCCGCGGTGACCCAGTGCACTTCAGGCTGCGGGTGTCCACTCGCCCGGCAGACGGCGTGGGCGCCCCGCGTGGCCGGCCACAGCACTCGCGGCGGCGGCTCAACCACAAAGTGTGGCCGTTTGTCCCCGGAGTTCGCCGCTACCGCAACAGTTACTGTGATGACGAGAATCCATGGTAACTTGTAGCCTGTGGCCAAAAAATTTAAAGTCATCACAACATTATTTAGTAAGATGTAGTGTCATTTAGTAAGACGTAGCGCCATGCTGCAGTCGAATTGGACCGGTACGACCTGGGTGCCACTCGCTCATATGACACCGCTGAAAAGTGGTGGCTATGCCGTTGCCTTTCGTGCAGTTTGTACATTTCCGGTGGCCCAATGCACGTCTAATAGTGGGCAAGATAGCAATTATTCGGATGTGCAATTATGTGGTTGTCAGTAGTCAACAAAAGTTGGCACACTGTTCGCATGCCCCTTTATACCATAAAAGATCCTAAATCCATAAGCGGTATCCAGCTTCTAATTAAAATATACCATTTATGAAAGGAAAATGGAAGAGACTACAGTTTAAATATTACTGACGCACCACAAAGGCATTACTAGGAGCAAACTTCTTAGATAATCAATTTCAATTTCATTAATTATAATTAAGAACAGAATAATATTCTTAGGATATTAATTTTAATAAAGCCGCGAAAGATTTAAAATTTATCACGGCCCATCAAACAAAGGCTTTCGTGTTCTTTGCAGTACAGGCCTTTTTGATAAATTTTATCTTTTATTAAATTCATCTATCTTTGTGTTAACTTACACTTATAATTTTACCAAAATTAAGAGCCTCCTACACATGAAAACTATTGATACTATTAATATTATTATTATTGATAGCCTGCCGTGTCCCACTGCTGGGGAAAGTCCTGTCCACTCTCTGTCTAGACCTCTCTGGTTAGAGCTAGATAGGGCCACTCCTTCCGAAGGAGCCATCTGGCCCTCACCGAAGAGGTTTGCCGCGTGTTCTGGTCTGGTCGTAGGGCATTCTAGTGGGGGCCCAATGATATGTTCACAAATGTCATAAAAGATATTGAATTGGAGATATGTTTACCCGGGCCTGGTCCTAGGTGGACCAGTAGGATGTGTAAATAAATGTATGTGCATATCATTGTGGTATTTCTGAATAGATATCACCCGTGCCACTTCTGCTGCCTTGGTGGTGATATCCAGGACGTATCAGCTACGGAGCAACCTTTTTTTTTTTGGTGACGCGGGGAAACGCATTCACGCGCCTTCACCGGCCCTGGGCGGGGTCCAATGGTGTGTGGGACTCGCGGCACATGATAGTGCCGAATACCCACAAAAACCACCGCGAGGGCCATCAGTGCCGCCCTTTGTGAGGTGCCCCAGAACAACAATCATCAGGGCGCCTCGACGGCTTTATACTGGTGTAAAGTGATAGCGCCGCTTTCGCGTTTCGTGCGGCTTATGAGTAGCCGGTGGCTTTTGGGAGGGGGTGATAGGAGAGCAGCGCATCTGCGTAACAATCATGCGAATGTTGATGAGCGTCGGTAGTCATCAAAAGGCTCCGATTGCTCGTTTGCGCTCCTATGCTATTAAAACAAAACTCAAACTGTTAACTTGGTACATGTTTTTCAAATGCAACTTCTACATATAACATATTTCCTTGTGATCGAACTCTTTCGAAAAGGCTCCATGGATTGCTATATAACAACCATGGCTTGATTGGTATGAGAATGGTTTGATAGGTGAAAAGCTAGTAAATTATGTTTACCAAGTCAAAATTCGAGGTGAAAGTTAATAATCTAAGGCAATAAATTAGTTATGTAAAAATCTCATGTCAGTAGCTTATTCGAGATGCGATGCGAGTAGCAGGAGATCAATCGCCTTGGCGTTGATAGAGGTCTATGCTGATAAAGATGATGATAATGAGAAAAATTTTCCAAGTGTAAGTCGAAATCCCTTACCGAGGTGTTCGTATCAAGAAGTGGTGAAATCTGATCAACTAATACAAGTTGCTTAAAAATATGATGTATTGAAAGATTGAAAAAAAATAACCACCATTGTCATGAATTTCAGCTTATCCTTTCGCGATTTCGTGAGTAAAAGGTATTGACAGTCAGAGAGACGACAAAGAGTAGATATACAGATTTTTTTCTTTGAGGTACAAAATCTGAAAAAAAAAACTGTCTTGTATTTCGATAAACAAAACAAGCGTTAATGAAAAACATAAAATTATATTGTGAACTGTGAGTTTACAAAACTTTATCTATTTTATTTTATTTAACCTTAATTTGCCGGAAACAGAACACTATGCAACTCGCGTAATGAAGTAAAGAAGGAGTCTTTAACAACTTTCTGGAAATTATAATGGACGTAATTACTGCAGGAATTACCAAACTCTTGTAAAATATAAGTGCTCGCTCGTGTTTAACTTTTATAAAATGTGGAAGTGAATAAGTTATACTGTACTATACAGAGGTGAGTTTTATTTGTATAATAATGTATGCACACTAAGAGTATATAAATTTTAAGCGTAAAATCAAGAAATGTTGTGTACAAACAAAGGTACTACTTATTCCATAACTTGTAATTTCTGCAGTCCTACTAACTTGATCATTTCTTTTATTTTTTTTTCCTTTTTTTATTTCACAACTTAAAAGTGTGCCTATTGCGATAGCAAATTATATGTTATATATACTAAATAAAAATTTGTCACAAGTAATATTTCCCGATTGATTTACATGTTAAACGATTCATTTATCAACATCTGTTGCACGGAGTGTACATAGACATCCTTATAAATTCATTCATAGAACAGGTAAATAAATCCAGGTTATCCACTGTGATATTGATAGCGCGAAGAGCGCGGGTTACCGGCTCCCCCTTGAGGAGATTTTTTCGAGCGGTTGGCATCCACAAAATCAAAATCCTCTCCATGAGCCAAACTTTCGCGTTAGTGCCGGTGCCTGTTAACTACCGCCGATCTCACAATCGGGGGAAGAGGGATTTATCTGTCTCTCTGGCGATGATAATAATAGTTATTATAAAAACTCTCATATCGGGATGCATCTCTCCCATCTGCGAAAGAGGGGGTTTGTTCCAATTAATTATAGCGCACTTATAGTTTGTGTGTGTAGTAATTGCAGATTGCTAATATTTTTATATAATATACGTTGGATTTTATCATTTTATATAAGTATCACCCACATTACAATATGCACACAACGTTGATTCTTCTGTAATACACAATTTGTGACACTATCTAACACGTTAGTAAGTACGACATTCAGTTTTATGATATATCCATAAAAATAGGTTTTACAGTCAAACCGTATTCGATGTCGAATGTTTTTATTTATAAATACTCGTATGATCAAATTCTTATCCCTGGGCGATCACTAGTACAATCTAACAAATACCACTTAATAAACTTTCGTTACTGAACTGCTGATTGACTGAGTGACAGACATCACATAACTGAATCTACTGCGCCTAGAATTTGAAATTTAGTACTGGGGTATATTTTATTATGTAAGTAAACAATAAGGAAGGATTTTTAGAAATTCAACCTCTGAGGTAGTGAAATATGCCGCCCTATTCCTTCCTTTAACAAATTTCACATAACAAAAATTTAATATTATAAACTACACTGATTCAATCCCTGGCGGTTGAATTAGTGTAGTTTATAATATGAAATTTTACCATGTTACGCGGATATTAACGCGGGGCACTGCTAATGACATATAAAAGACTGTAATTGTGCTATTTGTCACTTGCACTTCTAGAAAAAGGTGCCATGCATAGTGCCTAACACTGCATCTTCCTATGCCACGAAATATTAATAATGCCGGCATGATCGCGGAGGTACCTCTCGCCCACATAATACCGCCGTAAAGTGACATCCTCAGTGTTGCATTTCGTACGGTTTATGAGTAGCCGGTGGTCCATTAGGAAGGGGGGGGGGGAAGGAAGGCGACGTACCGGCATGGCAATTATGTGGATGTTGATAGGCGTTGGTAGTCTTAAAAAGGCTCTGATTGCTCGTTAGCCTCCCTATTCTATTAAAAAAAGTTGAATATTCTGGTAAATAAACTTTAAACTTCGGTTCCACCGGTTTCAGAAAGAAGCACTTTATTAGAAGCATTTACGCGGTAGTTTCGATCTAAGGGTCTAACACCTAAGGCTTTAGTAGTAACCTTTGAAATCTCTCGTAAGTCTCGGAGAGATCCCAGATTCAAAGCAAAGGGAAACTGTATGTAAATGAGGGATTTTTTCGAAAGACCACCTTTATGTATGGGTTTTTTAAATGTTTCTTTGTTAGGTATGCGAAAATTGTAAAAAATAATTATTTTTTGTTTGTCGTTACGATGGGTTCCCCACAAACAAGCCAAGAACCGACTCGTACTTGGCTCGTTTTTTTATTTACCATCCGCATATGCAGATGTGTTGCTCTCCTTCACCCATATCTCACAATCGGCCCCCGCCTTCTTTAAAGCCCATGACACGCAACAACACAGCCATAACTCTTACAGCGGAAGCTGTTTTGTTGTCCCGGTTGTACCAGCCTGACTCTTCTGCAACGCAGCAAAGCACTACCTCATTTGAAATTTCGTTTTTCTTACAAAGGAAATGTCTGCAAATGTTAAAACAAAGTACCTGCAACTAATTTTGAACACGGTTTCAACATTTTAAAATGTTATAAATCAAAAAAAATCACGTCTTCAAATACGTACGAAGAAAATAAAGATTTGTAGGCTTAACTTTTTTTTAAATATTTTTATTTCTTTGTTTCTTTCTTCATTTCACGAAAAGTCCTACACCAATCTCTATGAAATATAGATCTTTTTCAGTTAAAGTTTACTTTATTTTAAATTGAGAAACATTTCAATATCAGTTGCTTCTTACGAGTAATTTGAAAAGAAGCATAACATAGAAAGTTACGAAACTTTGCATGCGAGCTTGTGAAGCCTAAAAAGATCATATTCGAATATCTAATTCTAACAACACCTGGACGGTAATTCTATAAATAAATTCTTTTAAATATTGAACTTTATTAATACATGTTCTTTTACTATTAATTGTAAGTTTTTTTCTACAAAAACAAATAAAACGATGATACAAAATGTATTGTAAAACAGTAAAAATAATATTATTCGGTAATAAAGTTAAAAAGAAAACAAAAAAGCTTCTTTAAGAACTTTTATCTTATTTTTGTTTTATCCTTCTTTTTTATTAAAATTGGTCGTCCTTGTTTCTTTTAAAACAAAGACTTATAATAACTTTGCTCTATACAAACCTTTCATTCCGCAATCACTACACTAAAACGTCATCATAACACTTCACAGTCCACTCTCACTCATGATGTACAGGGATAGCTAATTCATGATTATAACGCCGATGGCACAAAGTTTTCACTCGGCTGCGAGAGTGTTCTCTACGTGCGTCGCATTCAGAATTCGCGCCCTGACTGAAGCGCGGTTGGCGGTCGGCGTTCGGTCACGCTGTATGCAGACTCAATTACATTGTGTCGAGCTAAGATACCTTTCATGTTCCTTCTCCCATATATTATTATAAAATAATAATAAGAGGATAATAATGAAACAGTAGTAGTGAAAAAAATATATGTTTGTCAGTTTGTACACCAGTTCGAATAATTTCATGCGAAGTGAGTGACGATGAAGTTTGTCAACTTTCATCAGATGCCAAGCATGTACCTCGCGTTGATACTAGGCCCTTAGTGTGCGTACATTCATAACCGCTCTTTATTGTATTTTTTTTATATTTATCAATTTTAGACCAATATAATAATTATGAAATATTTAATTAATATACCTATACATTTTTACTCAGTTGCATTGCCCTCGCTACTTTAAAGACTCACGTATCATTTTTGCTTCGAGTTTTGATAACTAATTAGACTACCGGCTGGCTCAGTTGGCAATGTGGCGGTTAGAGTAATGGATGTTAACATATATATTATATGTAGTTATGTAATAAAAATCTTAAATATATAACATTTCTCAAATTTATAACAATACAATATACATTTCCGTTGTCTGGTACCTGTAACACAAGTCCTTACGGTACTTAGCACAAGGCTAGGCTAACATGGCGTCATAAGCCCACAGATATTATTATTATTATTATTAATTAATTATGCGAAGAAATTATATAGATAGTAATTGACTTAAGGGTTAATAGTAAAAAAAAATCAGTACAAATGCTACGCCTCCGTAGCATGTTGCGACGGCGCGTAGCATTCATAAAATATAGTCGTAGCGCCAAACTGACAGAACTTTTACTTTTTTAGCGCATTCCAACTTAATTATTTGAATAAGCTGGCGGCTTTGCGAGTTATATCTGGCATGTTGAGCTTTAATCTCGGGTTCGTTCCAGCTCGAACCGATAAGTGGTGTCGGGATTTTAACACTCCACAGGCAGGCATTTGGTTGCGCCTCCGCAAGGCTACATCGCACTTCCTGATTCACACCTGACATGCCTTTTCTGTATATGTAATACTATTACTGTACATGTAACACAACTGCTGCAACGCACTCTTTTTCTCGTTCACTATATCTCTCCATCACTCTCTCTCTCTCTCTTCAATTTGAGTTCGACAAAGCTTGGTCGACGGCTGACGGCTATAAATACTACTTTGCACTTCTTACCCCATTAAAAACTTTGTTATGTGTCTATAGTATAGAGGAGCGGATGATATATCGCAGCCTTTTGTCGAGTACCGACATCCGTAGACATCCGCATGTTTTTCATACAGATACGATATGTAGCAATATTATTTTTTTTTTGCAAAGTCAGCCATACCATATATAAAATTTTCATAAAGTGTATAATTTGGCATGAGCCTTGGCTTTTATACGGACGGTTTTGATACGCTGACTGTATAATTTCGTATTTTTCTAAATCAATGTTTTGTATAAATAAACACGGAATGATTTAATCGATATTGTTACTATATTATGTTGAGGTAACAATAAATTGTGTTCGCAATAACGCAAGCGGTTCACCGAGCAATAATGGTTTCTGCAATTTGAATGCAACACTCGCCTCTGGCGTGAACCAATTAAATGATGCAGACTCATTGGAAATAAGACTTCAATACCACCTGCACTTTCTTTGTTCGGCGCTTTAATGTTGTTTTATAAGGATTAACCGACTGATATTTCGCTTATAGCCGTAGTTCAAATAGAAGAACAAAAATGACAGTTGCGGATTCGAGTAATAGTTCTAGCAGTCTAGGTTTTGTCTAGAACTAACGTCTTTATAGAGCTACTTACTAGCCAACTGCGTATATCATAATGTAGTGCACGAGTGTGTGCGCAGATACAAGCGCACTCGCCCTAACCCCCTATTCTTATGTTCCCCTGGGACGGCAGTCCGACACTGGAGATAGATAAGGCTCAGGACCAACACCTTAACGTACTACCCAAATAGAACGTTTGCAAAAAATGCAAAACAGATTCTTTCTTACGCATGGCTACTGGATGCCCGTGGTATTTCCGAAACATCGACTTACATTGTGACTTTCAATTGACCTGGATAAAAGGACACTTCAAAGAGCTGTCTCAAAAGTTCTTTGACCGTGCCCTTAATCACAAAAATAAATTAATCGTTCAAACGTCGGAATATGACCCGACGTTATTAACCGACTCCCGTTACCGTCGGCCGAAGCAACTATTGCACGACGCCGACGTCCGTCCAAGAACACAAACAAAGAAACACCAGGACACGCTCCCGCTGTAAAATATCAATAGGGTCAACTAACGGATAGCAGTTTTTAGTCGGTAGTAGCTATCGCTTCACGACCTGAGCCCGACACACACTTCAGGCCCCCTTGGGTCAGCTGGATGGTGCGTAAATGCATTTTTTCTGCTAGAACCAACACGATATACACCGCTCGTACCGGTCGAGCGATGAAATCTTACATGTAGTGACACAGTTATAACATATGACTGACAGAACGTCAAACACACACACCGCTTACGGAAACGAGCCCGGGTTCGTATCCGTAAGTTGAGAGCTTAGATTGATAGAAATAAAATAACGCGACTCTAGAGAGCTCTAATAATAAACAAATTAAGAATACAGCTTTTGCCGATTTGTAGCGTAAATCAACCCCCTCCGTCAGAGGGGGGGAGAGGAGGCCGGCCTCCTCAGATAAGCCAAACATTAATCGAGCTCAATTATCCTTATCAACGACACCGCAAAAAAAACGGCATCGTGCGCGCGCCGTCCCACAAGAGTGGGGAGGGGGACCACTTCCCCCTTTTCGGTCCCAAAAATAATTACTATACGGTACACCCACAAGCAACCCGGTACATCTCTTCCCATCTGCGGGAAAAGAGGGAGGTCTGTCCCCCTATCGTCTCTCTAAACCTGAAGACAAAAAGTCTTCGTAGTCAGTCGAACTGTTGACCTGATCCTGGCTCCGTGATGTTTTGAAAAATAATATAATCCCAATAATATTTTCCGGACTCGCTTCCCGTCACTTTACCAACACTTTACGATCGTACTCCGTATCATTTCCCGTAAGAGGTAACCCAAGATACAGATCTTAATTTAGTCTTCCACAGATGTTTCCATCTACTTATCATCATCATCATCATCAGCCAGACAACGTCTACTGCTGGGAATAATCCTCACCCACAGTCACGGATACGAACCACTTGCATCCTGCGGCTCCCCGTCACCTTAACCAAGTCGTCAGTCCCTCGGGTAGAAGTCTGTCCCTCACTCCGTCTTCCGGTGCGGGGTTGACACTATACTTATAGTTGAGCTATTAACCTTCTTATAATTTGTGGAAGAATATAAAATAATTTATTCTTATTATTCTATATTGTTCTTCCATTATTACCTATGACCTACCTCATAAGTCGTTCCGTCCTTGTTCAGCTGCAATACAACATGACACTATCGAAACACATTGTAAGCGAAACAAGTAAGAAATCAGCCAATTCATCCGCTTCGCTACATCATTAGCAATAAATATCATCCAACTTTTAATCAATTCAGATCGATACTTAATGAGCTTACCAAAAAGGATTTGCTCTCTAAATTACTTAAACCCAACGAAATTTGGATCTCCGTTAGAAATTAGATTTCGAACGTCAATTATGTTGCGTATCCGTTCGTCGTAATGAGATGGATTCTTCGGTATTACTGATTCCATTCAATCATTGCTCCAGCTCGGCTTCATCAATATGTTTTCAAATTGATAAACCTTCATTACTGTAAAGCGTGTTACCAAAATCTGATAATGTTCCACGAATTTCGCTGGGAATATTGTGTATATGTGCAGTAGAAAATTCTATAGTAAGAGTCATGGTGCAGTCGCATTTCGTCCAGCCTGTTGACTTGCAGTGCGGTGCGGTAACCCATTGGAGGGAGAGGAGAGGAGAAAAGTGTGTTGCCGGTAGTCATTACTACCAAATTCATAATATGATATCTATGCTTTCACGGCCGTGCGGCTTGTGAGGTTCCGGTGGCCCATTCGAAGCATTAAGGGAAGTAGAGCAATACAATTACGTGGATGTCTACGTGTGTCAATAGTCACAAAAAGGCGCCAACTTTTCATTTATCCGCTTATACCAAATACGAGTATAAAAAAGTATATCAAAATATGATGTCGGTTGACACGGGGCCAACTTATGATCGGACAACCCCACCAACTTTGGGACAGTACTATGGGGTCAGGTCCCCTCATCACCCCTTGCCCCGTGCGCAATAGTGCTTCCTCCTACTACCCTTTTGCCTCCTCCTAATATACGAGGGGTACAAAGAGGGATCCTCTACACATCCACCCGCTCTTTAACGAGGGGTGTTCTTATGTATTATATAACATTATACTACAATACGTGTGTATTGTATGTATTGTATAACATTATACTACAATAACAGCTTATTGTAGTATAATGTTTATGTTTTTTATAGCATAAGGACATGCGCCCTCCCATCATGCCCCCCCCCCCCAATGGGCCACCGGCTAGCAGTGTGCGTATGTAGTCCTTAGAAGGCTGCTCATTTGCGAATTTATACTGTAAAAATAGGTACCCCTGTTTTTACAAATACTGCCAAGAGTGAGTCGGAACCGTCTATAGAGGCTTCCGTACCAGCAAACCAAAAAAACGTCGCATGTTTCTTAAACTGATAATATGATTTTGTTGAAACTAATTTTCGTTTGATGCTTATACTGACTATAATCCACTTTTTTACAGTGGTAAGCCACTTTAGATGCAAGTATCTCACAAAATGTTAGCAAAATTAAAAAAATTCTTATATGCCTTAAAACCTTAGATATAGAGAAATATATACAAAGACCTATTTAATGACAACCCACTTATATTATATATATATATATATATATATTTCATCCTTCAGTTACATGTATGGAGTGTACAACCCTCAATTTTTTTTTAATTTTTTTCAAATTATACTACATCACTATGTAGCGGTTCATATAATACACCAAATTTCAAACATACAGTAACCATAAAAATCATCAAAAAAAAATCCGTTTAAAAAATTTATTCATTTTCATATTCCCTTTGTTGTACGCATTTTTATTTCAATTTAGTTACTGTTGTAGCTAATTCTTATTTACCAGCTTGATTTTAAAATAGAACAATGGTATAGAAATTAATTGAGAGAGCATGACAAGTGAAGCGCAAGCACCAACCTACGTTGCCAAAAAGCGTTTTGTCATTTTCTAAACCATCATAACTCCAATTGGAATTTTATCTTATATCTAACATTTTCGTGTTGAAACAAATTAGGGAGCTAATTAAGTATCTACATAAACTTTCATTCGTATAACACATAAATTGTACATTTTACTGCTACTTAGTCTAGTTATACTATTTCAAATTTAAGTGTGGAAATGCGTTAATCCATTTCTTAATTAAATACATAATACTTTCCCTGGCTTCTTTTAACTCCTCATAGTCATAATTATTAACAGGGTACAAGTCCATACATTGTGACGCCCCCGGTAGAACAACAGCGGGAGCTTCGTTAGATAAATTTTGATCTCCGTTAGAAATTAGATTTCGAACGTCAATTATGTTGCGTATCCGTTCGTCGTAATGAGATGGATTCTTCGGCATTATTGATTCCACTCAATCATGGCTCCAGCTCGGCTTCATCAATATGTTTTCAAATTGATAAACTTTCATTACTAATCATCACTATCGTTCAAGATGCTTAATGTACTCCACGGTTCAAGATCTCCGTTGGAAAACACTACGTGAGTAATATTTGGATTTAATCCACCAAACATATCATTTACGCGTTTGACTTCTTTATGAAAGAAGGACTTGTTTATTTTCGAGGACCGTCACATCACATTCCTGGCAAACATTTACCTCAATTATACACAATACCAGCTGGGCTTTCAAATAACTTTTCAAATAGCAGAAAAATCTTTTATATCTTCTTAATACAATCTTAACCACCGCACAATTCGAAATCATATCTAGCTTTATCGAGATATTCATAAATGTTTTTTTCTACTAAATCAGGATATAGCTCTCGAATCATGCTGCCAAGTTTCCAGGACATGACTCACCCACAACTACACATTTTAATTCACTATAAAGATGTATTTATTTAATACTTTTTATTAAATCCGCTACGTCAGCAAAAGATTGACTTGCTCTCAAAAACTTTAGATCCACTGCGTCATGGCAGATACCAATTTGCTTTCCCCATAATATGGCTAGGTCATCCTTCTATATATCCAAGCTTGTTCCTCCTGGGGATAGTAGGGTATGACAGATTGGAAGTACGACGCAATATTGCGCTGCTTTATTATCTTGTAAATCTGATACAAGGCAAGGGAAATAATTCAGTGTTACTTGTCTATGTGGGTTTACATGTGCCGGATAACTACTGCTCGTCATCGTAGGCTATTTAGTAGGCAGGACAAGTGCCACAGCTGCACTAGGTTTGCGTAATGATTTTGCTGACAATGACAGTGATTTGAATGTATTTCATACTCCAATTTATAAAAAATGTAAGATCAATGATAGATAATAAATAAAAAATAATTTGATATAATTGTGAAACTTTTATAATACACTTCACCATTTATTGACTTTGCTAATTCATATATAATGCCTTCAAATATATGTAAATATGACCATTCTCTTTCCAAAAGTCGAGATTTTCAAAATATCTGCTTTCCAAAAAAACTTCCTCTGCATTGGATTGATCTACAGGTTGTTTTGATAGTAGCGTTGCATGTTGATTCCACTAATTCCATTAAATCAATAAGGTTCTAGTACCCCTCTCGCATATGGAAAATCTCCGAATCAAACTCTTTGGAAACATTTTACTTCTTTTATTATTATTATTGGGTATTTATTATGTATCGAAAGCAATCCTCATTTCTAGAAAACGGCGTTTTTTAAATAACATACATAGCAATTTGTTAGTGACCTTATCCTTGTAAACAGACCTGTAAGTCATAAATCATTACATTTATGTAAGGTATATATTATCAGGGCTCGCGCGCGCTGAAGTTCTTTGGTATCAGTGAACGGAATATATATACACAACAGAGATTGTCGAAGGGTCGATCACCGTAAGGCAACACATAAGTTCAAGTATATATTCAATAATGCAGAGTATATTAACGTGTATTTATTTATTATATAACAACCAGTCGACTACACTAAAAAAAATTAAGGCTATAATAATAATTTAAAATATTTGTGTAATAACAATATTGTTGTAAAGGGAGGCTGGTAAGTAAAGGTACCCACTGTAAGATAGATTATTTCAGTATTTTTTGTATTAGGTAAGAATTTTATATTAAATTTGTAATATGTCACCTTTTATAATTACATTTTGTAATTAAATAATTTAAAATAATGTAGAATAAAAAGGGTTACTAATGTGTTACTAAAGGGTTAATAAAGTGTATCCAAGTGTTCGCAAACATAAATAGTACCTCATAAAAACATTTTTGTTACTAACACAAGACGAGACCTAAATATATTCTCATTGTCAAAAAGTTATAAGATTCCAAGTAAAGGCAAGCATTTATTTCTACTCTTTAACTTGTCATGTCTAAACTTCACAAATTCTACACCGTAGTCAAAATTCGTGGCTTTGGGTGTGAAGTAAAAAATTAATTCAAGGTATTTTTTTACATACTTTCTTTTCGTATATTTACGCAAATGTTATTCATTGTTGTGTCTCTTTAACGGATGTTATCGCGTTTCTTTAGATTTTCTGGTGGAATGAGACAGAATCACCGTCATGAAGGAATATACCAAAAAATATTGTGCTGTCCTGTTATACAAAAATTGTAA
>JAFELO010010666.1:44935-56096 GCA_017140195.1 Eumaeus atala | reverse complement strand
TAATTGTAGTTAATAAGTTGTTATAAAAATTAATATATATTTAAATAAATAAACAGATACATAAATAAGCTGAAAAGGAACGCAAATTAAGAGCTGAAAATTAAAAGAAATGATGATCTTCCGGGAAGCAGAAATTTCTTCACCAAACGAAAATTCTGTCTTGATCCCTCAAGTTTCTATATCCCGACGTTTCGATAACCTTTCGGCTGTCATGGTCACGGGCAGACTGAAGATTTTAGTGGTCTGGTTGGGTATTTATAAGCGGCAGAGTCATTAACAATTAATTCGTCCGTTTCATACAAAACGAGCTCATTGTGTCTTGCAGCTGTGATGAGTCATTTTTTTGCTTTTTAGTTAATTATATTTATCACCGGTTCCCAAGTAGGTGGTAAGAACCAACCATCCTTTCCGTTAAAATTTGGATGCCTTCTAATTTCAGTCGCCTCACGAATCAACCTTGGACGGAATCGAGACTTTTTCGCGAGGATTTAGGGTTTGTCAAATCTAATATAATGGCGGGCGTTATCTTGTACATAAGCACAATAATCCACATGAAAATCTAAGGAAACGCGATAAGATCCGTTAAATAGTGTGTCTCTCTTCTTATAATACATACTTTCTATTATATCAAGTAGATAACCATGCCACGAAGGTAGACTTTGTGAATTTGTGTAGAGTTAGAAAAGTGACTCTAATTGGAAATTGGTCAGTGCAGTGCGTCATTACTATGTCTTTTAGCAACATCTTGTATAAAACTATTTCTTTGTATCAAATCTTTCGCATATATTTCATAAACACTTAATTTTCGAAAAAAAACATGGCAGTCGGCGCGAATATTAAACAAAATGGGATAATCATTAATGCGTACAGCGTCAGCAACGGCTAACGATATTTAATTAAGAGCCTCTCCACCGTCATTATACAAGGTATTATAAAGAGTATAATCCTTTGTGTATTAATAAAAATTTCATCCAATGATCTACATTAATTGGACATATTAAAAAGTAACGCACTATGCATTTTACCATGTTGTGAAAAAATATCTTCGGAAACGTAGCGACAAGTTAAGTAGCATGTACCGAACACATGGTGCGACAACGACAGCTTACAGTGAGTACGCGTCACCCAATTGTGTTCCAAAATGTCACATAATGGTTCCGGACACGGAGCAAATTCTATACTTCGACTGGCGAATGTTTTTGTGTGAGAATTATTTATATTGCTCCATTACTTGCTTGCATTGCGTTGCTTTGCATAATTTAAACATATTCTTATTGAAATCGACACGGATGTGACGTCACTTTTGAGGCTATAGTATCAGGGACTCGGCTCTCAATATACATAAACATACAATTCTTCAAGGCTTCTTCATCTTCAGCCACTGTCCATCCACTGCCAAACTAATGTTTCTTACAAAGATCGTCTAATCGGCGAGACCGAGACGGCTGATCTCCGCTGCATGTATACTGAACTCGCCGACCTGGTGAAAAGTCTTCTCGGACGTGCCTCCACTTTAAAACTTTGTCGGCCCTTCTGTCACCTGTTTCACGGAGCATGTTGCATTGCCTGCCCATTTTATTGCATAAGAAGAATTTTGTGAAGCAGTTAGCATTATTTTAACGTTTCACACGGTTTGTATCTTACCGTCATCAGACTTTTGTCTGGGTGAGATATAGTGTAATTAAAAAAAACAGAAATCTCGTCAATAAATTTATTTATTATGAAAATTATTAGCAACCAATAAAAACGTGAAAAAATAAGTTGAAATAATGTTGATAAAATTTTCTTTTAATATTTCAAATTGATCTCAAGGGTAGTCCTATAAAAAGACTCGTCGTTGGAATTTTCGAAAGTAATATATAGGTAAAATAAGTAAATTAGACCTGTATGATCTGCTCAATGCCGCACAAACCATGAGGCATAGCGCACGTATCGTATGTTATTATTTTTGCAGGAATTCTGATCTCTAGAGTATCAGGATAATAATAGCATCTGTGGATTTATCATATTAGTGTAGTCCTGTGCTAAGTACAGTTAGGACTTGTGTAACAGGTACTAAACAACAGATATATTTTTACAAATTTGAGATATCAGACATATATATTTAAGTTTTTTATTGCAGAAATACATATAACACATACATCTATGATCTAGACCGAATTCAAACCCACGACCTTTGGCATAACACATAGATTAACGATAACGGCTTTACCAACTGAACCACCCCGTCGGTAAGAAAACGTATAGAGTCTGAAAATGTGTACGTATAAAAGTATCTTTTACTGTATTAAAAAGTTACAAACGAGACAGAAACCTTCAGATGACTACCGACGCCCATACATATTAAATATAATATAGTTCTGTTTTAAGTTGTCTTCTGTATTTCGATTAAATGAAACAGAATTTGGTTCCAGATTTTTATATATACTCGTAGCCAAATCACAGATACGGTTGTCTCTAATGAGGCCCGCCAACTGCGCTGGGTATTACACAAGTGTGTTTGGACCAAGAAGTTAGAATTACTTCCTACTCCTCCTACTTTCTTTTGTTTAAGTTCGTGGCAGGACAGTTTTAGCATTTTCCAACGGGCTCCCTCCGATCATATGAATGGGTTCATAACGGACGCCGTTGTCGATCCTGGCAACACAGGAGTAGCGGTGGTGGGAATGAGTGGTGGGCCAGGCGTGTTAAAAAAATGTGGAAGCAGATACAAAGGCGCTTCCCATACCATTAAAGAAATTAATGCATATCGCGTTATCTGAGGCACGAAGTTGTGATACGCCAACGTTCTTACTGTGAACTATTTATACACTACATCAGACTACAAAACAAGTTCATTTTCTGGGATAATGCCAGGTAGAGTTTGGCTAACTTTAATGTAACAGAATAGGTAGCGCCATGCTGCATTGTAGCCAAATCCGTGCCTATCTATCACACTTACAAGTGTTCGCTATATGCTATCGCGTCTTGAATGGTAATTGAGTAGCCGATAGCCCGCTGGGGGAAGAATAGGGTAAAGGAAGGCATAGTCTACGTAACCGTTACCCTTTCAGATGTTGACCGGTGACAGTCGCCACCAAATGGCTCCGATTATTCGCTTTCCTACTTTGCTATAAGAAAACACAACGAAAATTTATTTATATTTGGCTACAAGCGGGTACGCTCCTACATGCCATTACCGGCCCCGGATGGGGACAACATACGAGCTAGAGGTGCCCGGCCTTACCCGGCCCCTTTCCCTTATAAATGAGCAGTCAGTCACTAAACGTCCGCATTAGAGGTTATGCAGGAGCGACCTTCTCTTCTGCCTCCTCCATGGGACACAGAACACTGTATGAAACGAAACAGCACATCTGTCACTGTCACGAAGCACAGGAAATTTTCACCAGAATTAGCTAATTTAAATAAATAAAGACTTTTGGTCTTCATTCATCCATTAGTTTGCGATTTCATTATAATTGCATGTTATGTGTTTTACAAATATATAATTTAATTCCATCATCAAGACTGTCATGAGTATGTATGGTGATGTAAGGCACTGTCCTATAGCCATGTTTTTAGTTGTGAGACCCCAAAAAATATCAGATATGCATAAAAAATTATGGTAACTACCTAACAAATTGAATTAAGACAATAGAAACTAAGTCAAACGACTGAAATTTATTTAAAAGAAAATCACTTACACAAAAGGGAGCAAAGTTAACATTGCACAAGTAGTCATTTATTTAATCTTGTAACACAAAGCATTTTCTTATTACCTGTGTTGTACGAAATGAAATTTCAATATATTTTCTTATTTTTTATTTCTCAGCTTCTTCAGCTTCCCAGCAACAACTTACCAAATGTTTTGTTGTTTTTTTTTTTAAATATCATAACTCCGATTTGGATTTTATCAAGGACGAGGTAAACGTGGAAAGGCATTAATCCATTTCTTAATTAAATCCTTAATACGTTCCCTTGCTTCTATTAACTCCCCGTAGTCATAATTAACAACAGGGTAGGTCCTTACAGTGTGACGCCCCCGGTAGAACAACAGCGGGAGCTTCGTCAGATAAATCGTTCAAGATGCTTAATGTACTCCACGGATCAAGATATCCGTTTGAAAACACATTTACACGTTTGATTCACTTAACAACTCTTTCTGCATTAAAATCGTTGCCGAATAATGCGATACACAGTTTCTTATATATGTTCAGTGGAACATTTTTAGTAAAAGGTTGTTCGATGTGGTAGTTTGAAAATATACAAACTCATTATATGTTTGGTATGTAAAATCCCGTCTCTGTTCTTTTCTTGGTATACTTTGATCATTTGAACAAAACTGTAATCAACACATTATTTTCTTGCATTCCAAAAAAAGTTTACTTTCTGAATTACTATCGTTCAGTTTCATACATTTCCTCTTTATATAGTCTGTACCACCATACTCTGAAAATAAACAATTATTCTTTTTAGATAAATCTATGAATTTAACTAAAAAGAATAATTGTTTATTTTAGGTAATAATCATATGACATTCCTGGCAAATATTCTCCTCAACTTTTAAAATATCAATGCCAGCAGGACTTTCAAATAACTTTTCAAATCTCTGAAAAATTCTTTCTATTTTGTTATCACAGTGTTTACCGCCGTGTAATTCGAAATCATATGTAACTTTATCAAGGTATTCATAAAAATCTTTTTTTGCTAACACAGGTCTAATGCTGGCTATAGCTGCGTCTACTACATCAGGATATAGCTCTCGCATCCATGCTGCTAAGTTTCCTAGATAGGGTCCACTTACAACTACAATTTTTGTTTCTCTATAAGGATGTATTGATTTAATACTCATTTTTAAGTTTGCTACATCAGCAAGAGACTGTCTTGCGCTCAAAAATTTAAAGTCCACTGCTTTTCGGCCAGGAACCGGTTTGCTTTCCCCATATATGTTCTGACACGTACATGCCACCGTTTGTCTTTCTTGCGAGTTTATAAATAATGCCTGCACGTAGTACGACGGTCGACGCAGGTCCTACACCTCCCAAGAATATGTATATCGGACCATTCTCTTTTCAAAACTCAAGATCTTCGAAATATCTCATGTTCCAAAAAAAGTTTCCTCCGCATTAATATTATCTAGTGGTTGCTGGATCCACCTTCGTTGAGATGCACCATTTTACATCGGTTCCAATAATTTCATTTGATTAACTATGCAGTTGTAGTCATTTCGTACAGCGAAAATATTCGAACCGAATTCTTCTGCACTATTTACAGTAGCGACTATTATTAGCAATTTAGAAAATATTTTCATAAGATTTTTTACTATTGTAAGGTATTTATTATTTACCGGCAGCAATGAACATTGCCAATTAACTGCGTTTTGTGAGTAACTTGTATGCATAGTACATGAACCATTCACTTACCTAAGTTCTACAGTTATGCTGCTACTGACGCGCTCAAGGAATATTATATCAGTGAAGAAAGTATATATTTTATATTTGATTAATATATACCATATGTTGCCAACCGGTTGATCCCGGTAAGCTACCACTGTGTGTACATTACTGTACAACTAGGATGTGGAGGATAGAGAAAACTAAGTATTATGATTATTTTTGGACTATGAACATATATTTTAAATTCTACGAAATATATTTTCTACAATCCCACCCACAGTATTCAGGGATGTTAATTGTTTGACGGATTCTGACGTATAAGGTGTCGTTAGATTCGTGTTATTAATACAAGTGCAGCTGCGTTAAAATACACAGAGGCAATATGACAAATAAATGCCGCCAATTTATGAAGTTCAATTTTTTTTTATTTGCATACCAAATCTATCGGTGGGGATCGGGCTGAATGCGGTATCAAAATGAATTGAATACAAATTTCAAATATGTATGTAGTTGAATTCAATAGAAAGTTGTTTAACATTAAACATGTTTGTAGCAGCTGAGTTTTTTCCTGTTTAAATTGAAGTATCTAACTAAATAAGTTAAGAAAAACTGATATTTGAGGCAGTCGTCTGCTTAAAATATCAGTCGGGATACATTTAAAATCGTCTTAATAAATTCTGGGACACAACAGTAGAAGCTGCAACTAACTAGCCCTTTCTTTTTTTTCAGTTTTTTAAATATTTTGAACAATCAAATCTTTGCTGTTTAATAATTTTCTTTAATTATAAGTTCTTTCAATTTACGTGTTTGACTTATTTTTCTTAAACATAATTAAGAAATATGAATACACGATTTTCGTATTTGTTCTATTTAATATATTATATTATTCAATTGTAATTATCAGCAACATTTATAATAAAAGAACATATACAATCTTACATAATTTTTTTATTAGTGATTTTTACAGACTTCACCAGACTCACTTATCTGGTGTTAATAATATTAAATTTATTGCAGTAGTAGCTCTGCCTCACGGTTTCAGACTCGTAATTATCGGTCCCATTTATAAAATCATTAGTCAATTTACCGAACTACAGCTGATGTTTTAAGTTCGGTGTTGCCCGGGCAAAAAAAAGAAAAGTATTGTACTGTAATAATTATTCAAAAAGAAGTAGGATGCCACACATAAAAATAGGGCCGGAATATTTTATTAAAATTTCAAAGCGCTAATGCTTGTAATTTTTATCACAAAGGTTGCCAACCACTGCACTCAAACAACGTGAGAAGCATCATATTGTAGATACAACACGGTGCATTATTACAAAGTACATTATTTCGGGTTTTAATTCACCTCAATCACCACTTAAACTATCGTTAGATATTACCATTGACTAATCTTAATTGTCACACTATAATATTTTTAGGGTTCCCTGTCCACAGGGGGCGTAGAAACTATCTCTGCACTCTACAGTCTGTGTGTCCCTTTTCATGTCACCAAGCTGTACCTCATAGACCATAATAACTAGACAGTTGACATTTTCATAGATCATGTAAGTAATGTTTGCCCTCATGGAAACAACAATTGAACATTCAGTACAAAACTATAGAGCGTATTCTGTACTCGATTTCGAATATGTAAAGAAATATGTACCTATAATTTGACCTAGTTATCTTTAAAATTCTTCTACACGTAGACGGGGATTATAGAGCAAGAGTTTCTATTCGTTTCATATGGTGTGCATATTTCCTGAATATTTAGTTTTATCGATTACATAGGATTATGATTATACATACATACGTAAGTTTGCAGCTTATTTAAGTTGTGATGCTTGTACGTTCTATTGGTATGGAATCCTCACTGGGGTAGTCTGACTCGAACTTAGCCGTTCATTTTTATTTATATATCACACAAAAAAATTGTTGTGGCGCACACAATACGAGACTCAAATATGTTGCACTGTCATAAAGTTTGAAGATCTCAAGTAGCTTCTAATTCTACATCTATTAACTCTACAAGTCCAAACTTCACACACCTCCTTATCATACAACTCTACACAGTAGTCAAATTCGTGACTTCGCTGTTTCGCTATCAACACATGAACTTAGGCTGAAAAATTATTTAACGTTCACTTTTTTTACAATATTTCCTGTAAGATACCGAAAAGTATATCAAGGAGCCAAGCCACGAATGTAAACTGTTGTGTAGGGCTTATGAAGTTCGTGTAGTGTTAGAAATGTGACTCCAATTGAGATCTAATATATTTGTTACAGTTCGTCATTAGGCGTTTTAGGAACATCGAATCAAATCTTTCGCAAATATTTCATAAAAAACAAAATCTGTGTGCTTGAACATGACTCTGACCTTAATTTGCGCAAAAAAGACATGGCGGCCGGCGCGAATATTAAACAAAATGGCTATAATCAATTGTAACTCATTAGAGCGTACAGCGTCAGCAACGGCTAACGATATTTAATTAAAAGCTGCCCACCTTCATTATATTTTAAAGAGTTCCTTGTGTTTTATGTAAATATTTCTTACTAAAAATTATCCAGTGAGATTATTGTTGGAATTACTAAAATATGTAACAATACCGCTCGCTGTATGATCAATCTGCCATGTTTCCATACACATATTAATGGATCATATGTGACATGTTAGATAAAGACATACCGAATCGTGATAGCAAGTGCTGAGATCACGTTTTCAAAAAAGTTTATATTGAACTAGGTACTTATACTATGACTTAATATTTTTATCCCTGCTTACATAGACTTAATTTTTTTCTTACCCAAATAAGATAATTAAACACGACTGTGCAGGTTATTCAGCTACCCCACCATGGTTCAACCCTTGTCGTGGCGGTGGGGCCTAGTAGCCTAGGGTGTACCCAGGCGAAGCTAATTGCACCCAGGGAGATCTTTGCTTCCCTCGTATAAGGAAAGGGGGCTAAAGATCAGGAGGAGGAATCGCTCTCGGCACCCCTCTTATAAAAAGAGCAAAAGGAGGAAGCGCTTTTGCGCACGGGGCAAGGCGCGAGAATGGGAACCTTATCACATTGCAATGTCCCAAACTCGGTGGGCTTGTCCTGTAGTGCGTGGCAACCCCATCACTGGAGGTGGAGTTGGTCCCTTAGGGGGCTGACTAACCGTCGAGGTGAGCTGATGATTTGTTATTCCGGGACACCTTACCAAGGGCGGCACTGATGGCACTCGCGGTGATTTTTGTGGGTATTCGGCAGTCCCACACGCCACTGGACCCCTCCTAGGGCCAGTGAAGGCGCGTAAATCGTTTCCCCGCGTCAACGAAAAAAAGGTTATTCGGCTAAGTATTTATTGCGCTTAAATCGATCCAACGATTATTGCCAACATTAGAAAATTACATTTATTTATTTTATGAATTCTCACCGGGCCGCTAAACTAAACCGCTCCGTGCTGAGGCTAATTGTGAAATATTGTAAAAAAATATTTATTCCTTGTCACTAAGTATACAGTTTTAAGTATCATGACCAACTTTGCTATCGCCATACAACGGGCACATCTGCAGAGTAACTCGCCGAGTATGTAAACTGCGCTAAACTAAACCGCTCCCTTGTGTTGAAGAGTGATGTATTTAATTTCCTTTACAATCGACGTACCATAATCAGGTAATACACAAGAAATCACCGCGTCGTTATCAAACCACAATTATGCTCTGCTTGTAAACAAGCGGTTGAAAAATATTGCTCCAGTACAGACGTACTCTCTAACCAATACCCTCCATATCCAGAACAGAGAAATAAGTAAATGAAATGCGTTTGCTGACAGACTGCGCACTACACAATAGATAATTTTGCTGTATCATTAAAAAAGTGAAATTAAAATAATTAAACTGACTTCAAAGATCATCATCTCGAAATTCTAAAATAATTATATTTTTGTGGTCCGTGCCTGGGTGGTGGTTAGGTTAGTTAATTTAGGTATTGGGACCGGCCAAAAAATATATCTGTTTCAGAGGGTAGAAACAATTCTTAGTCAGGTTAAATTTTTTTGTGTACTTTTTTATTCCACAACTTTTAGTTTCAAAGTACTTTACCAATTTTGAATAAATCTTCACTGTTCCCTAAGTAGAAATGAAAGTTTTAAAGTTAAGTCCATGACTTAGAAAAAAACATACGTACGTTTTTGTATATTTGTCTGGCATCACCAACAGGTAGTCTTATTAAGTCAGTGAATATTTCACAGCTCCGATAATATTGCATAAATATGTGTATATATATCTGCTTTTTTATGAAGTCGATTTAAAAGAAAGTATTAATTTTTAGAATCCTACATTATCAGTGTTGAACATGCGCTATATAACATGCTCTAAAACGTTTTAATGATTATGAAAGCTTCGAAAATGTAACCAAAGTGTGAAAAAAAAACATCAAAGTAAATCCTCATTTAGCTGCAGAAATTATTTACTAGCTGTCTCGACAGACATTGTTGTGTCATTAATTTAATTTGTCGTTAGTAACGTATAAAGTTTACGAGGCTGAAAAAAACATATTGTTATATTTTTGTAAGTCAATGATTTTTTATCATATTCCGTGAAATATCCGTGCGAAGCCGGGACCTATGCCAATGCCAAATAATCTGTCGGATTTGACAAAAATACTAGACATATGCTGAATAGTATGAGCAAATGTGGTATAGCGCACTATCATTATATTATTCCGACATTTTGTCGAACTCTTTTTTTCTTTTTTTCGGGCCTGCGGGATCAGAAGGTTATGCGTTTGAAAATTTCGAGGTAGTGCCATGTAGGATTGCAGCCGGATTGGGCCGGCACGATCTCCTCGAGAGGTACCTCCCAAGGTACCAATCGCTCAAATAACACCGCCGTAAAGTGGCAGCTATGGACAGCTATGTTGTCGCGTTTCGTGTGGTTGGTGAGCAGCCGGTGGCTCATTTTAGGGAAGGATGAAAGGAAGGCAACGCATCTGTGATAATAAACATCCGTCTATGGGCGTTGCCAGCTATTAAAAGGCACTGACTTTGCGTTTGTCCCCCTATAATAAGACTCCAAGCCCCTCAACATACCATTTTTCATTCTTGTATAAGGACGTTCCAAAGACCTCTATAGTGTACGTTCAGCGTATTTTTTTCCCGATTTTACTTCTTTACAGAATCAGCTGCCCCCCTCCCCCTTCGGAAAGAGCCTACCTATCTCATGAAAGCCTACAACTAATCTGCGAGAACTCTGGAATCTTAGATGTCTGTGGGCGTTGGTGATCACTGACCTCACGTTCCCCAACTGCTCATTTGCCTCCTATGCAATAGGAAAACTTCTCAATAATACGCTCATTCTACGCTCGTTTTAAGTATGGTATAACTTTATATAGCTAAGTGCTGAGGCTAATGGTGAAATATTGTAAAAAAATATTTATTCCTTGTCACTAAGTATACACTTTTAAGTATCATGACCAACTTTGCTATCGCCATACAACGCGCACATCTGCAGAGTAAGCCAACACATAGTTTAGAGACTTAAAAACTCGCCGAGTATATAAACTTTTACTTATAGCTTTTAAAAGTTGGATGAAATTGTGTACGTACATACAATTTATTGCATTAAACTCTTATGGATTTTGAATACACCGTAACTATATTTTAAATGGTTTTTATTTTATATTTCAATAACGTTAAAAAAAATTTAAATATTGTTAAAAACTAACAATATGATAGTAGACCAACAATATATGGCTTTTTGTATTAGAAAATTCTTTAACGACGTAGAAAGCTTTTTTAGTAGCATAAATATAATC
>JAFELO010010666.1:0-41739 GCA_017140195.1 Eumaeus atala | reverse complement strand
TCGGCGTCGGCTGGAAGTTGTAGCAAACGCTACTCACGAGACGTATTGACAACGTCAGTTGAGCGCCGCGCTGGCTTCACCTGACGTTACTCACTTCACTTATAAGCTGTACAATACTGGCTAGATCATGTGACTTTGGTTGTAGTAACGTTTTTTTTTTATTTTTTAGACTAAAGCGTACTAACAATGAGCAAATTTGTAATAAGCGCGAGATAGAACGCTCGTTTCATATCCCTGAGCCAATGAGTCAGTAATTTAACTTAGGATTTAATATATCCGTTCTGCTTAACAGCTGGGTCTCACCTGGTTGTCTTTACTTTTCTTGGCTTGTTAAGTCCCTGCAATCTTGTACTGATTCCCGATTTGACTGAAGGGCATTTAGAATTATTCCCGACTTCTCCTGTTTTCTTTTGATTAAATTCGTTTTAATGTGGGGGGGGGGGGGAATTTCAGCTTTTTTTTCTCGGGCTCCTCCAGATCATACCATAGGGGTTGCCACTGTCGATCCTGGCTATCCAGGCTACACAGGAGTAGTAGCGATCGGAAACAGTGGTACACCAAGGCCGTACTAATATCATCATCATCATCCGGACGACGCCCACTGCTGGGCATAGGTCTCCCACATAGAGTGCCATAGGTAATTATTATTAACTAAAAAATGTGTAAAAATGCTGTACACTACAATACTTTTTATTACTCGGGGGCATTAGTCTTGACATTGAGATACACGTCATGTACAAACAACAAAACATGTTACAAGCCATCAAGACACTAAACTGTAAATGTCACTTCACGTCGTATAAGCTAAATACTCCACCATCAGTCCGACCAAACGAGTTGTTCATCAAACAGCATTTTATGTCCGTTCAAATTAATATTTTGTTTTGTCAATTTGCATTTACACCCAAGTATCTGAACGCACTGGATTTCAGAAAGGTGTAATACTAAGAACCATAACAGTAATTTCTGCAGTCCACCATCGAAGCCGGTCGCTGCACACAGATACTTCCCGCCATACTGTCTCTTTGGCCCGATTTCGAAGATCATTCCGTAATTTTAAAGAATTTTAAGTTTTGCTAATCAATTCTAACACCAGAATTGCAGAAATATGTAGCGTAACTCACGTCACATTTGAGAAACTTTAAGCGGAACAGCTGACGTATTTTTAAAAGCGGTGACTCACGAAATATCAGACAACAAACCACTAACATGTTTAAAATTCGAGCAAATTTTGTTACATGCTAGCGCTTAAGCCGTTAAGCCAACGTTTGGCACTAAATTAAAGCGAGCATGATAATATTGTTAGTCTGTAAGCATCTCAGCGAATTACTTTGTATAAGTCCTAGCTGGGAGCATTGTGAGGCGTTGAGCAAACTTGCGAGCGTCAAACACGTACTCGACTAATTAACTCTTACTTGGAATGTATCTAGTTAAGTAAGATTGTATCGTTCTAGATTATTGAAGAAGCATTTTTATATAACTTAAATGTAACCAAATAAGAAAATTTTATTTGTATTTCGTTTCAAATCAAACAGTGAATCCATTTTTGGCTTTATTCACATGTTGAATTTATAATACTCTTTCACACATGCAAGCTATTTATAGAGTGCAAGGAATCGTTTGACACTTTTCGGTGTGAAACAATTTGTATATCTCGAGTGTGCGTTACAGACTCTGTCTACGTGTCAATCAATTTGCTAAGCAATACAAAACCTGCCATGGAATGCGTTGATTTCTCAATCCCATACAAGCTGACACGAAAGGACACTACCATGAGTCTCCGGGCCTCTTCTTGGCCATCTCCACTGACCAGTCAACATAGAGTTTGATCTTTATTTTGTACCCGTTGACTAGAACATCGAAATACAAAATGGTATCATGTAAAAAAACTAAACTTCAATCATTATATTATTACATCGTGACAAAGGCGAACTACTAGGATAACATGAGTAATCAGAAAAAATATATAGCGTTATTACGCCGAGGCGAATGGGAGACAAAACAAAGGGGTGCGGGGGCTCGGCGTGAGATGAGTGTGATAATAGACGCGGTGTTTAGCGAGCGCCGGGTTCCGGGCCGGTCGACTCGGAAATGGTACCACCCTGCAGACAGCCCTCATTTCCCTTGCAGTCCTTTTACCTCCTCTTCGGGAACGGATGTTAATCTGTTTGTGTTTAGATTGCGAAAACACGCAATCTGGTGAATGTCCTTTTTCAGATATTAAAAGAGCGTAGACTTTTGATTAAAAAGCTTCCATTGGAATTGAAAGCATCGAGGAATACACAAAAAAATTGTATATATAGTCTAATGCGTGGTTGCAACCAAAGTTATAATGTGTGACCGAAAAAGCAGATACAATGGTTTAGAATTTGAGGATTTCAACATAAATCATCTATCGTATAAGGAGATATGGCTTCGTGACATTGATGTTAAGGCCGCGCCGCTTTCTTACTCGACTTGGCGGTAGCACTGCCGTACAGGGGTACGGCGTAAATCTAGGGAGATTTAACGTTTACTTAATGAGTATTCATTATTATAAAGTAATTACGTATAAATTGCGTAATGCGCATAATTTTTGCGCAATTACGCAGTTCGCAAAAATTCGGAAGTGGTAGTGGCATGCTGCATAGAAGGAGGTAGTGGCATGCTGCATAGAAGGAGGTAGTGGCATGCTGCATAAAAGGAGGTAGTGGCATGCATGGTGCATGACACTGCCGCTTCCTATGTAACGGTATTGGGCCGGCACGATCAGCCCGGATCGAAGTACCTCTCACTCACTTGCCGGTGGCCCAGGGAAGGATTATATGAGGGCAACGCAGCTGCGTTACAATCATGCGAATATCCATGGGCGTCGGCAGTCATCAAAATGCTTGCTCGTTTGCCCCCGTATGAAATAAAAAAACGAGATATAAGCATTACGTAGCTGTAAAGAGTCATTACTATTTCGTATACTTTATTTATGAACTGATTTTTTGTATCTCAAATAAGAAGAATTATGGATTGGCGGCACAAATTTACATACCAAAGTTCCCTCTGTTCCTAATTCAAGGAATTTAAAAATAATGACAGTCATGTAACAGCCAAATCACTCGTTAAATGTTTTGATTATTCACAACTGATTACAGGCCGTGTCATTTGTCAAAGAGCCGTAATGTAAAAATCAACTCTGTTACGCTAAATAGTATAATCAATTTCGCTTGGCATGGTACTTGTCGCTACAGTTATACGGATTGACAACCACAATTACCACTATGTCTAAAGTGAAACTCCTGATACCATTATTGTCAACTTAGGCCAACACTAGTGATCAAGATTTTGATGGCTAAAACACTATTCAAAATATGACACCGAGCTTATTATGTAAATAATAAATTATAAAAATCCCCAAAGAGATTCTATAATATGGAAAGAATTGCCAGTTATATTTTAAGCGATCAGCATTTTTCGGCACTCACAGCCGTTCCATTGGGCTTCAATGAATATTCAAACCTTTGAACTAAGAGAGCTGTGAAATTACTGGTCCAAACTTCAGCAGCAGCACAGTATGCATATACAGTATTATTCTGTCACCTATATCTTCATATATACACAAGAGAAAGTCCCCAAAAGTTGTCTGTATGTGATCGATTTTCTCAAAATCTACTGAAATGATTTATACCTTTAAATAGAGCGATTCTCGAGGAAGGTGCATACCAGGCCAGTTATTTACAGCGCGTCACCATTATGTTATGATTGAAATCCCATAAACCTGTCTGTCTGTGCGTGATTAGATTTTACCAAAATCGGCTGAACTGATTTTCAGGTTCTTTTCACAAATGGATAAAGTGATTCAGTGGGAAGGTTTTAGTGTATAATCTGCTATTGACGGGCAATTCAGGGGCGAAATGTTAGAAAAAAATAATTTAATTTTTTATTATGGCGTGTCAGAATTTTTATTTGCAAAATTTACCTTAAAGAATACCTCAATAATTAATAGTCTTGAGAGAAGCCAACGTTTAGGAAGACGAATTATAATTGTCAATCATCGACCAGGTGTGTACATGCAGTGGCCAGTACTGGTTGGTTACTAGCAGAGGAGTGACGGTCAACTAGTTTTTTTATAGTATAGAGGGACAAACAAGAAATTGGAGCTATTTACTGACTACCGTCACCCATTAACATCAAGATATGCAAAGCCTTCGTCCTCAATCATACAATCCACATCAATAGGCCGTGTATCCCTCACAAACCGAACAAAACGATATCATGTAAGCGAGAGACGTACGTCCCTGGAAGTGCCGCCCAAACCAGCTGCAACATAACATGGCGCCACCACTATTCTTTGAATGAGCCGAATTTTTTACTATTTTTTAAAATACGTTTCTCGAATACGATATTTATTCCTGTACTCTTTTCTACGATAGCAGTTTAATACAACTGTAAAGTTGTTTTAAGATTTGCGGTCGATATAATTTTACGCTCCACTTTTTCTGTGAACGCATCGCTCGATGGAGTGAAAGAATCAACATGTTACGTTCCCTCGCTTGCAGGCTCCGCCCATTCGGAATGTTACTGTGGCTCGAAACGTTACTATGTCATGATTTATCGTACATGCAGCTAGCGCTACCGATTTGCAAGACGTTCAAAAACACACATCAAAAAAAATTTACTACATATCCTAATCTTTACTAAATAATTCATCAGTAGATATAAATAATAGTTACTGTAAAGGGGCTTATACAAGTTGCATCCACTTTTCTTTGCGAAGCCTATTTTTCATGTCAACTTAATTTTTAAAGTCTGCTTAGTCTAATCTGTCAGATATTCAAAGTTTAATCTGAATTACACTTATTGGAATATTCCAACACATTCCAAACCAAAACAATTTTTTTTTCATATTATTTAAAGAGAACATTAATAACTCATTTGACCTAAAGGCTTAGAGGCAACAAGCAGTTCGCAATAAAGAATAAAAATGTAAATAAATTCACAGAGAACTGTAATATTACAAAGTCCGCAGCGTTTTTACAGCACTGTCCTTTTACGTTCTAGACGTGAATCGGAATATTTTATTACGTAATTTATGCAAGATTGTACATCGCTTCGGTGACACTTTTTCCAGATATAAATCCTTTTTGCGCACAAAAGGCACAATAAAGGGGGAATAGACAATGGAATCGCGACAGATGCCACGCGTTCTTTCACAAAATGAACATCGAACTATCCGAAGAACAATCCGTGTCAATGATACCAGACGTTTTGATTGTTCTGGAGCATTCCATCGAAGTGCATTCTCTGCGATTATTTGGATGAACAAAGGTGTTATTCATCCTTATTTAAAGTCCAAAAGGGTGTTGATTTTAATTCCGTACGTAAGAAAGGTATATGACGTTGTCTATTTTAATTGCACGTTCTATCCATTTTTTTTTTATTTAAGAGATGAAGCTGGGTATCTATTTCTCCCTTTAAATAACGCATAATAGCTTTTATCTAACGACACTTAAAGTAAAAACATGAGATCGTGCAGTCATATCCCCTTTTACCTAATAATATGATCGTTGGTGTTACTGACGGGTTTTGTGCAATTTTACATTTAACACCGGCCACAGCCGTTCATAAGTAAATGATAGTTAGTTCTTAATCAGAAAACTGTAACGTTTTCGGTTTGTGTGATGTTTTGATTTGGACTCTTATAGTTAAGGTTGATTCTAGCAACTATAGTTTATAAATTTCCATTCACTACTTAATTAGTTAATAATAATAATAATACATTATAAATATTTCTTAATTGCACACCAAAAAAAATTAATTGCAAGATCATTAACGCTATTAGAATCAAAAGTGCATTAGGCAACCTTATCACTTTAATTATCTTCCAGGCAGCCACCATATGAAAGGTGTAATTCTTGGAGATAGGGACAGGCTTACGGCATTTTTTAAAATATACAAACACACATACTACATCCATATTTAATTAAATATATATTTAAATAAATTTCAAATATAGTCTTTTATGTTATATATACTTAGAGCTAAGTAAAGCCCATTTATATGATACTTAGTGCTGAAGTTCAATTATCGAAACACTATAACGAATTAAAATTATATTTACATAATATTTTTCTCGGGTTGTAATTATTATTTGCAAAATTTTACGAGGCGCTTTGTTTACAGTACCAGTGGTCCTAAATAATATTTACGTAAAGGCATTTCTATACCAAAGAACATCATAACTCTATTATATTTATTTTCACATGGCTGTATTCAAAGCTTTCGTTTCACCCTATTTCCCCATGTATTTTGTGTTACCCCATTGTTTTCTAGTGTGTGTTTCTGTGTTCATATTAAATTTACGTTGGAACATTGTGATGGAAATTAGCGTAATGTTTAGTTTCATGGAATATTCTAGTAAATTTGTGTTGCTTATTAATTTCCGGTAGTATGGTAATTGGAATCGTAGCAGTGGAACTCATTCGTAGGCTTTACCTACTCGCCGATATGTAGACATGAACGATTTACGGTTTCCAGCCTGTTGGTAAGAATAGTTCAATAAAAAATTCTGTTGTCTCTTAACATTGTATCTTTAGCTGTAACTAGACAAATGAAATCTCTTTCATATAACTCAACAAAAAATAACAAATAATCCATGATAAAATAAGAGTGTCGTGGTCAAAATGGCTTTAGGAAGCGTCCTCGTGAAAAGTATTGATGCTGCCCGCCAGTTCCGTTGATTTGAACTTGGCTTGAGACGCTGCCGCATGTCTAGATTTCATAATACTATATTTTTTATTGTTTTTTTTTTTTTATATGTATCCTGCGTATTTCCTGATCCATACAAGAACATGCATCCAATGCATTTTCTTTACTTTAAGGAGATAGTCGACCAGTCAGTCTTTTGATGACTACAAATGTCCATACATATTCACATTCTTGCTATGCGGACGTGTTGCTCCCCATCGTTCCTCCAATCGAATAGGCCACCGGCCACTCACAAAAGTGGAAAAACAGCAAAAATATATAAAAATATTATCCTATATTTGCGGAGAATTATATTAATGGAGAATCTCTCGAATCAGAAGCGAAGCCTCCGTGACAATGCACCAATGTCGGTAATGTAAGGATTTGCTCGATCCCCGACCAAAGTGCTCTCCGATGAATGCAAGAGCGTTATTCCGTTCAAGGTGAATTGGTATTTCAGTAAGAGCTTATCGGGAATAGAATTTAACGTGCCTTAAGTGATTGTTACGTTTGTAAAACTAACTTTTGTTATGTTTTAACGTACAAAATGAGAAGATATTTATATTAAGATAGATCATAGAGTGTATTTAATGAGGATTGAATGGATGTTTGTGGTTTAAATATGTGTATCTTTTAATCGCAATGAGGGGATTGCTTTTTTAACAAATACACATAGATGCCGGTCATACTTACTATAAATTACGAAGTTTTATTTAATAGGAAGTTAATAATAACACATAGAACTTTGGCAATATATATTTAGAGAATCTACTGTAGTAGTTTCGATAATTTTTTCAGTTAACTTCAAACTTGTTCAATATCAATATTCTAAAAATGAAATGTTGAAATCGATTCGTAACGGTTATCTTTTGGTTATGTACACGTACGTAACAAATGGAGACACACTGACGGACAACAAATCAATCCTTTATGTGTTCCGTTTTCTTTTAAGATACGGAACTCTAAAAATGCGGAAATCAACATGCAAAAGTTACATATTTTCACCTCCTCACAAAATTTGTATTATATTCTAAACATATTTTTTTTATCTTTACACAAAATGTTCTGTATTCAGATATTTTTAGCTATTACTTATTAAGTCAACATAACGGCGGATAGACCTTATGTCAAATTGAAAATCACTTATACTCTAACATATCCAATGTCACTCGAATCACCAATATAAAAAATATCATGCGTAAAAATCTGTCAAGCTGTTCAGGTTATATAAAAAATATAGAAATCTATAAATATTATATACATAAATATAGTATGCTAGAAAACATTACCCGTCTGCCGCAGTCAGGTTGTGTTACTCGCGCAAACCCGGCCTGGTTGCTTGCTCGATCATGACTTTTATCAAATGTCTGCAAAACACATTTTTAACGACAAAATTATACGAAACGTACGTCATACAAATTTAATATTTAAATTCTATGCATAAAAATTATGTAACGTAAAGTTCAGAATAGGGGTCCAGGTGGACGCTTCCGCTGAGAGCGATTCCGTGTAGAAACACCGCACCAACATTTATCACCTCTATGTGACGCATGTAGAGCCTCTATATTTTACATTTACACGCTTTTACCACTACATTTGAAATATTTGCGAAACAGAAATTTCGCATTTATTTAGACAGTAATTTAGTAAAAGATTTATTAAAGTACTAGCATTTCTCCACGGCTTCAGTCCCGTAAATTTTATCCTAAGAGAACTGTTCATTCTCTCCCGGATAAAGAGTAAATTTTATGTTATATCAGATTATCAGATTTATGTCCATAAATATATATGTATTTTTTTATTCACAACTATTCAGTAGTCTTAGCGTGAGAGAATAAAAAACATACATACGCTCTCCTCTTTATAACAATAGCAGAATGCAAAACACTTTTCACGGTAACTTTAATATAGCCATATATGAATTTAACATTTAAATTCTATGTATAAAAATTATGTTACGTAAAATTCAGAACAGGGGTCCACGTGGACGCTTCCACTGAGAGGGATTCCGTGTAGAGACACCGCACCAACATTTACCACCTCTATGCAGCGCTTGTAGAGCCTCTATATTTTACATTTGCGCGCTGTTACCACTACATTACACTACACTGAAATATTCGTGAAGCGGGAGTTTCACGTTTGTTTAGACAGCCTTGTAGTGGCCTTTATTGAATATGAAAGGATACGAGGTGAGATTTATAAGTATCCGAAATTACAAAAGGAAAACTATAATAATCTATTTAAAACAACTTTTTAATTCAACGTAGTTTCCTTCGACCTCGATGCATCTAGTCTAACGCTTCTCCAGTGCTGCTACACCAGTTTGATAAAAATGTTTTTTCTAACCCCTCAAAATACTCATCTACGGTGACAATCACTTCATCATTTGATGAAAATCTTGGTCCACCTACCCCTGCTTTAGATTCGGGAATAAGTGGAAGTCGCACGGGGACAGATATGGTGAAAGGGGGGGATGCGTTACCAATTTGGACACAATTCGTGGAGTTATGCAACTGCAACCCTTGACGAGTGCACAGGTGCCTTGTGGTGGTGGAATAAAACGTTCCTTTTGGCTAAATGGGGCCGTTCTTTTCGGATTTCTTCACAGATTTTTTGCAGCAAGCTTACATAATACTCTCCATTTATTGTTTTACCTCTTTGCAAATAATCCATTATAATAATCCCACGAGCATCCCAAAAAACAGTCGCCATCAATTTGCCGGCTGACAAAACCGTTTTTGTTTCCTTCGGCACAGGTTTTTCCGCTTTCAGTCCATTACTTAGATTGCTCTTTTGTTTCAAGAGTATAACGATATGTCCATGTTTCATCCACTGACACATAACGCCGCAAAAACTCGTTAATATCACTCTTAAACAGCGCCAAACACTCCGAAGAATCGTCCACTCGACGTTGCTATTGGTTAACGGGACAACAGGAAGGCCACGCATCAGCATATTAATTATGCGGATGTCCATGGGCGTGGGTAGTCGTAAAAAGGCTCCGATTTCTCGTTTGTTTTTACCCTTATACTATAAGAAAAAAAGTAACATGGCAGCAATAAAATATTACATTTCATGAAAACTATAAAAGTAATTCAAATATTTTCACTCACAATTCAACATTAGAGTGTAGTTAAAGTACATTTTAGAAGCTCACTTGGAACGCAGACCTGAAAGCGTTCACCATTTTCCTCTCGTGTGTACAATCCAGTATTGAAAGAGTTCCGGGGCCCATGGAGGTTCAGCACAAAAAGGCTTTTATCGGCGCTGCGGACGCGTAAAAGTGGCGCTAGCCGAACTAAATCCGACACAAGATGAATACAGCTAAGTAGGTTATATAGAGTCACGATCGTTGCCTTTTTATAAATAGAATTTTAATAAGTTTCATATTTGAATGAATAATAAATTTATGAAAGACTTCTTTATTTTTCAGGTTTACATTTTTCTTTATTATATTTTGCTAAATTCATATTTAATCAAAAGCAGTTTGGAAAAAAATTTTGCTTCTTCAATATTTGCATGTAATTTATGTTACGAACTCGGATTTTTTAATTATGTTATTTCAGGGAGTAGAAATTGGAAAATAAAATTGAAAGAATGGCTACGGACAGCACTAATCATCCGGCCCATTACGATGATAATGATTATGACGAGATAAAATTTGAATAATCTCTGATGCTGCTGATGAAAAATGGCTTTAGTAAATCAAGGTTAATCTTAATCGATTTTCGTCACGTTAAACTTAACTTCTCATGATTTTTCGTCTTCCAAATATGAATAGGTGTAGATATAAAGCCTACTACAATTACGATGCAATTATTGGTATCAGGAACAGAAATTATTTAGCAGAACATCAAGGTTGAAGTTTCAGCCATGTTTTCAACATTCTAGTATACATTATTTTAGAAGTTCGTTAAGAAAAGAGAACTTTTCTTAACAAACTTACTGATACTCCTATTGTCCCATTGGAGAAGAGAAGTAAACGCATCTCCATGATAATAACGAGGATGCTTATGGGTGTCCGTAGTTGTCAAAATCTCCAATTGACCATTTAATATTTAAAAAAATCACCCCGATAATTCAATCCTATGAAAGTAATGTCATTGAAAACATAACTCACAATAGATAGTCTTTACCATGGAGTATAGACCATATTTTGTGCTCTCTCAACAATAAGTATAAATTCCTCGAATATGGGAGGCGGGGAGACTCGTGTTGCGTCAGAACATCGTTTCACATTACGCAGATTACCCCGAGGCCGGCACAGGCAGGCCTTACAGACAGACGGACGTATCATCCTAAAGCACTCAATCCTTTATGAGGAGAACTATTATTAATGTAAAGGATGAATGGAATACAAATATTCTGTATATAGAAAGTAGCCTACTTTGAAGGAAATATTTTATTTTAAAATTATACAACATTTGCATTTATTAGTATAAAGTGATTTGTAAATGTCCTTACTTCCATTTCCTATTTATTTTAACCTTAAATAGGTTTATTACAGCGATAATATATTCTGAGTCAAATTGTCCTGAACTTCATTCGATTAGACTGCACACATGTGAAAATTTCGCATATCCTGATGCAGATGCACAGCACTTAAAGATTGCAGTATTATAAATATCTCGGAGCTACAATTGACCAGCACCTGACGTCATATTACAAGAGTTTACTAACTTGAGCACTGAGAGTCCAGACTCAAGTTAGTAAAAAAAATATTAGGCAGCTCCTCTTTACCTTTAAGACGCTCAAAACGCTGAACGGCATTTCGATGCTTAGGATGATCTACTTTTCTCTCTCTCTCTCTCTCTCTCTCTCTCTCTCTCTCTCTCTCTCTCTCTCTCTCTCTCTCTCTCTCTCTCTCTCTATCTCTCTCTCTCCCTCTTTCTCTCTCTCTCTCTCCCTCTTTCTCTCTCTCTCTCTCCCTCTCTCTCTATCTCTGTCTCTCTATTTCTCTCTCTCTCTCACACACACACACAATGGTAGAATTGTTTGCTTTTTGTTTTGTTATTTTGGTTCCTTTTGATTCATATAATGTAAATTGTTTTTTTTTTTCTTGCAAAAGAGATAGGTGATTCTATTTTGGAGGCCAGTGATCAATGTATGAATTCTGCATGTATTTCTTGAAAGCAAATAAAAGTAAAAAATTCAAAGTTCGACCTTATTATATCCCATCGATGTTCACGTATATGTACCTGGACTCCAACCCAAGACCTCACGACTGTGGCTGAACAAGTTTACCACTAGAACACGTAGCTGTCATAAATTATGCCTACATACAACTTTGTGTAAAATTTACACCCTATCATATACATCTGCTATAAATTCTGACAAGCTCTGTACTCGCCTTCGCAGTAACAGCAAATTTAATAAAATAACGCTCCTTATATGGTATGTCGATATTTTAATACACTTTGATACTGAATTTTAGTACGAGGTAGTGCCATTCTGCACGTACGTCTAATCTCGTGGCAGCTACGAGATGGAACATGTTACGTATAGCACGTTTGCTAACGCATTAGTTTTACATCCTAATGCTAAAGAGGTTTTATTTCATTCTCAATTTGCTGTAAAAGAAATATAACACATAAATCACAGCTGATATGGCAGCTAAATGCTGGAACATATGCTACGTACAGCATGCTTGTTGACGTGGACTCATGATTTTTTCCCTCTAAGTAGGTTTTACTTCCTTCTCATTTAACTAAACGTCGTAAGTCTTTAAAGATTCTCGGTCATAAAACCATCGCATCATACTCGGGTATCAAACAGCTCGGGCACGTACTCGTTTAACCGCCCCGCTGTTCCGATAGCGGCGGAGTTGTTAGTGTGCCAATTCCAGATAAGCGACATACTCCCAAATTTCATAAGATAAGCTAATGAAAACCATTACATGCATCTCTTCGTGTTTACTTTAAAGTGTTCGTGTTCATTTTAAATGAACGTGATAATATTTTTTATGAATATATTTGTAACAGCCATATTGATATATACGCTATAGGGGAGCAAAGAAGTCGCCACCATGGTTCAAGCCTTGTCGTGGCGGTGGGGCTCAGTAGCCGGTGGTTATCCGAGGCACCTTGGGCGAAGCCAATTGAACCGAGGAGGTGGCGGCTCTTAGTACCCCTCCTATAAGAAGAGGGGACTAAAGAGCACGAGGAGGTGTCGCTCTTTGTACCCCTCTTATAAGAAGAGGGGACAAAAGAGAAAAGTGGCGGCGCTTTTGCGCACGGGGCAAGGGGCGAGGATGGGAACCTCACCCCATTGCACTGTCTCAAAGTCGGTGGGGTTGTCCTGTGGTGCGGGACAACCCCATCTGTGGAGGTGTTGTCGGTCTCTTCGGGGGCTGACTTGCCGTCGAGGTGCCCTGATTTGTTGTTCCGGGGCACCTCATCAAAGGCGGCACTGGTGGCACTCGCGGTGTTTTTTGTGGGTATTCGGCACTATATAATGTTCCGCGAGCCCCACACACTACTGGACCCCACTCAGATCCAGTGAAAGCGCGTAAATGCGTTTCCCCGCGTCAACAAAAAAAAAATGGAGAGCAAAGGAGTGCAACGCATCTGCAGGACAATAGTGCGATTGACTAAGGGTGTCGATAGCCGTCAAATGCTACTGGAGTAGGCAGAGAAAATGAATTGAATTGATGAAAGAGAATTTGGCTCCGACATTATATGAGTAAAAAGCTGGGAGTTTAATGTTCCTTAAAAGTATGTGTATGTATATTTCTATGTTCCGTGCTACTGCTTTTAACATATCATGGCGCGTTG
Organism: Eumaeus atala; assembly: GCA_017140195.1. NCBI lineage: Eukaryota > Metazoa > Arthropoda > Insecta > Lepidoptera > Lycaenidae > Eumaeus > Eumaeus atala. The sequence continues at coordinate 28,249 of JAFELO010010666.1, read as the reverse complement.
TTAGATTCTTATTGATAACATGACTGACTGGGTGTATTAAAATAAATAATTTCGCTCCTATTGGCGGCGCATATTTACACTTGCTTCGCTGTGTAGTAAGAGGAAAACGCTTTTTGTATTATCAAGAAACGCCCTACCTGGGCCGAAACTACGAGGTTTTGGAGAAAAGATAGTAGAACACTGGAGTAAAGTACTACATTCTTTCCCGCGTTTTCGCCGCGTATAGAAAGGGCAGAAAATTATTCATTTCCATCATTGCATGAGAAAAACGACTTAAGCCTTTCAGCTTTGCTGATATTAAGACACATCTGCAAATCTAAAAAAGCTTGGGTTGTGATTTTACGTAAGTCCCCCATTTGGCTATCCCACATAATAGGGAAATCTCTTGGTCTATCCCACTGATACATAAAAAATTCAGTCAAGAGCGAGCTGTGCTCGCTTTTAAATGGTGCGTTCGACAAATCATGTCAATTTTCCTTTTCCTAAATTAGACTCGAAATATCCAATGCGAACAACACTCCTATTGAGCCTAGAAAACAGGTACAATGAGAATGTGAAAGTGTGCAGGTACCGGGGAAGACCAAGACTAATATCAGGTCGATCGTCTACTGCCCGAAGGCGGTGTCAATAATCTTTACGACCAGCGTTTGTATGAGAAAGTAATGATTGTGAAGGGTGAAGATGGGTTATTGTTGTTGTAGTAGAGTTTGTATCATCCAGGTTCTTACAAGCGACATCGTAGTTATAGGAGCGGCTTTTCGAAAATTAGCCATAAAGTCCCAGAATACTGGAACATCTGTAGGAGTCCTTTTCATTATTATTTATTCTCTTCCCCTCGCTCAATGCAATATTTAACAAAATACACAAAAGCATGAACGAGTCGATACGAATAATTACACTCTAGAGGAATTCAAACCGTATTTTCCAGTCATTGCACTACCTCGTTAGGCTTGACACTTAATTGTAAACGAATACGTATCTTGAATATTTTTTATGGATTAATTTAATACATACTTGTATAATTCCAAGGGATTAATCGAGCAGTTGGCCTTTCGATTGATAGGGTCGCCTCATAATGCTATAAGGTATTTACGAATGACTGGCTCCAATGGCACGCGATTGGCTGGGCGTGGTTCGCGGCAGGCGTGGGTGAATTTCGTGACGGACGTGATGATGCATACCATCTGTATATTCCTCAACTCTCCCTTCAGCGACCACAGCACCTCTGTGGAGGTGACCCACCAGCACCGACACCATACCAACAAAGCGTAGACTACAAAGGGTAAACATATCCTTATACCCTCTTTAACTAAGCGTCTTAATGCGAGTATTCGCATAATTGTTATGCAGATGGTTTCCGAAGACTTACTGGAAGGGAGGAGGGAAGGAGGACACGTCTGTTATGGCATTTGTTCGAACTGAACTTCCTTTTTGCATTAAAATAGGGCGCACCGCAACTCGCGAACCGCAACTGTTCATGGTTTATTCTATAGGTACCGGTGGGCAAATGCATTTTCTCGCGAGGAGAAAAAGGTATCTGATACATTTCATTTTATTACAACTCGTAAACTATGTTACCTACTAAGCTTTATTTTAAGGCGGAGTCATGCAAGCGAGATTTACCTCCCTGGTCGTGCCAGCCCAATTCGGCTGCAATACAGCATGGCCCTACCTTTTTTTTATGTTGACACATTTCCGCGCCTTCACCGGCCCTGGGTAAGGGTCCAGTGGTGCGTGGGACTTGCGGCACATGATAGTGCCGAATATCCACAAAAACCACCGCGAGTGCCATCAGTGCCGCGCTTGGTGAGGTGCTCCGGATCATCAGGGCACCTCGACGGCTAGTCAGCCCCCTAAAGGATCAACTTCACCTCCACAGATGGGTTTGCACAGCACTACAGGACAACCCTACCGACTTTGGGACAGTGCTATTGGGTGAGGTTCCCATCCTAGTCCCTTGACCCGTGCGCAAAAGCGCCACCTCCTGTCGCTCTTAGGTCCCTTCTTCTTATAAGACCTTCTACGTTCAGTTGCTATACCTTTTTTATGAAATAAGGGGCAAACGAGCAGGTGGCTGTGGCTACCGCCGCCCATAGATATTCTCAAGATTTGGCGTCTAGCAGACGCGTTGCAAGCTTTTAAGTCAGTAAGAAAAGATTCTTGAACACTCGTAAGTCGTATCGTGTCGAAAGTACCGAGGATGGGCAGCTGGTTCCACAGTTGTGCGCGGTAGGAAGTGGCGTTTAAAAAAAATATCAAAGCCTTCCTTGCCTTTGATAGTTTTTTAGGCTATGCCTTTGATATTTTTAAATTCATATTTCTCGTTCTCCGTTTCCCATTTCTCTCAGATATTCTGAAGCTCAAAGAGAAATTATTGCTCGCTCATACCAGTCATTTAATGTCAGTTTTAGAAATCCACTTTGATTTCATTTTATGTTGGTTTCATTAAACACAAATCTAAATCTCCAAGTCTTTTTTTCTATACAATAGGGGGGCAGACGAGAAATCGGAGACGTTTTACAACCACCAACGACCATAAACATCCACATAATTACTGTGCTAATGCGCTGCCCTCCTTCCCCCCAAACCTAACAGGCCACCGTCTACTCACAAACCGCACGAAACGCATCACTGAAGGCGTCACTTTAAGGCGGTATTATGTGAGCGAGAGGTCCCTCCCCGCCGTGCCGACCCAATTCTGTATCATTCACTATGCATGGCACTACCTCTTCCTAAATTTCTTAATATTATTAATGTAAGTGTATGATTTTTTTGTATATTATCGGAGGAGAAACGGCCTGTGACGTAAACGTAAACGAGAATTAAAATTAAAGTCAATATTGAAAAACTTACAATATTTAAAGTCAAAAATCGTAAAACGAGTACAGCTTTTATACATGCACTACAATTTGGCGTTAATTCCCGCTTTTTATCCCCGAGATTGTATGGACCGTAAATCAAACAGGCAGCAGCGTGTTGCCAAATAATTCACACCAAAATGGGTCGGGCGTGCGAGCATAACTATAAAAAGCTATAAAAATTCACCGGCCAGTATTTTTGCAACACCCCGAAATGTCCTATTATGTGCTTTATTTGAAATATGACGTCATTCTGTATTGTTAAACGATTTTTATACGCCATCGCATTTGGTTGGCATTTATTCCCAATGAAAAATGGTGGATGTGGCCACAACTCAATTTAATGGATTAAGAATAATAATATATTATACGTTCCGTAAAGAACAAGCTTACATATTTGACGTCGACAGATTAGAACAAACATATTTCAAAATTTGAACCCCGCTACTAGAACTAAGTTAACATGCATCTATAGATACATTGGTCGATTTAAATTGAGCAACAATCGTGTTTGTGTAGCCTGTCGGGGGCTCCTATTTGTTAAAATTTAGTGACATCGAGAAAAAAGAAAAACAAAGTAGTAGTAAGAACGAAGGGCCAGGTGTGTAAAGGCTAGTGTGTCTGTTCTGCAAGTTGTGAATGATGTTATTTTATGTACAATTACGTGTAAGTGCTTTTACTTGTTAATCATTATTTTGTATTATGATTAGTAGTGAATCTACCCGAACAACATAATCTTATTGGATTTAAGCTCTTTAAATGTAGAAAAAATAATAACTATATAAGATAATAACTATATAAAATTATTAATTACAGCCGTAGTACATTGTAATATATCTTCCTGCTGACAAAAGGTTTGGTTCGCTAGCCGCCATTCCCTTGTATAAATTGGCCTCTTACGGTGGAATTGGTCCACGAGTTTTCCATAGCTCAGCGTTCTAGAACGAGAAATGCTACGTGTTTCGTTGGATGAGATTTGTAACAAATTCACCAGTCAGGAAATAAAAGAATGACATTAACAGATTGTCGAATATCCTAGGAGGCTGTGGCAACATTCTAGAAACTGTATTTTGTACAGTTTAGTACTTGTAAAAAGATATCTTTAGAATATTTAAGCCATCATTTCATCATTATTTGTAGCCTGCTCAAGCGCTAACACGCGCTGTCGTCGCAACATATCCCTTAGTGCTTTGTACTTTGAGAATTTTTATTTTAGGAAATAAAAGAAGGTCACACAGTGCAAGGTTAGGGCCGTATGGATGGTTCCTACTATGGTTCAAGCCTTGTCGTGGCGGTGGGGCTCAGTGGCCTATGGTGATCCGAGATACCTTGGGCGAAGCCAATTGAACCGAGGAGGTGACGTCTCTTAGTAACCCTCCTATAAGAAGAGGGACTAAAGAGCAGGAGGAGGTGCCGCTCTTTGTACCCCTCTTATAAGAAGAGAAGACAAAAGACCAAAAATTTGGCGGCGCTTTTGCGCACGGGGCAGGGGACGAGGATGGGAACCGCACCCCATTTCACTATACCAAAGTCGGTGGGGTTGTCATGTGGTGTGGGGTAGCCCCCATCTGTGGAGGTGGCGTCGGTCCCTTCGGGGGCTGACTGGTGTCGAGGTGTCGGGGGGGTCGCTTCTTATATATAAAACAATATTCCCAAAAGCTGTCTGCCTGTGTGAGATCTATTTCCTCGAAATTCACTGAATAGACTTTCATGCGGTTCTCAACAATAAATAAAACTATTTCTGTGGAATGTTTTAGTATATAATTTAATGGCTATTCACAGGCAAAGCAGGGTTGCTTCACTAGCTAAATCATAAACTGGTTATTCAATTTATAACTTAGGTAGTAAAGCTACCTCCTAAAGGTCCAACGTTCGCACTAAATTATTGATTGATTTGAAATAAGTAACATCATAATATTATCTATTTCAATATTTGACGTTTTATCTTACGCGAATATATATTAGCCATTTTATTTCTACCATTAACATTGGTAGTAAACAAGTCACGGCGACCAGTGAAGTTCTGAGCGAAGTCACAAATGAATATTTCCAACTAATTACGCCGTTTTCAATTTATATCGAAAAATTTTACAGCCAAAAGATAAATTGATTATTATTCAGAGCCAAAGAGAATAGGAACAAAGGAGAAAGTACAATCCGGAGACTAATTAGCGTCAACGACCCGTCGGGATTTCAGACTCGTCCTGAACGATGACGACTCGGTATTATACTTTTTTTTCTCTTTTATAATACTGACGAGTCTTTGTTTACGGCAAATGGATAATTAGCCGCATTAGAGATAATGCATAGCGTGTCTGTCTGCATGTTAATACGAGATTTAAAAAAATCTATCCATTTCTTATGCATTGAAGTTATTGAAATTTGGTAAAGTTGACTATTATATATAGAGAATGTACAGAAACTGTAATTTAATGGAATATGCATTAGGTTTTATTAACCTATATGTTAAAGAATTACATGAATGGAAGAATTTTCTACAATTGACAATTATATGAAGTAGACGAGCACAAAGCTATTTTAATAGAACAAGCATTAGATTTTATTATTTTAATTAAATGAAATTGTACACACACAACAGCACGCACAAAATGCATAAACTTATGTAACTTTGAAATTGGGACACTGGGACACACAATGACGTCTGACATTTCAAAAATGATATTTATAAACTGTATTCGAAATCGTATGTTTACTCGGATTTTATAAAATTGAGTTCAAATTTCGATCTCTGGACGAGCGCACATATTGCTTAATGTATTACCTTGATGTACCTACTTACCTGTTGTGAGAGGTACAATGCTTCACTATCGAGTAGGTATATCTTTTATAATTACCGTTTTATGACATAAAGTACTTCATACAGGTGAGTTGCTCTCCTACCGTTCTTCTCCTTCAATGGTATAATATCTATGTCAATGTATATATAGTCCTGGAGACCAGTTCGAAATAGAAATAAAGTACAACCGAGAGTTATTACCTTACTAAAATTTACCGGTGCGGTTGTTCGAAACTCTAGTAATTAACGATAAGAAGAACCAATAAATTCAAATTCACTAAATTAGAAAGTTCAGGACAATTTCCAATCATCAAAAATGAAGTGGCTTACAGAACGAAAGGGAAATCTTCCAGGTCGGTTTATGATAAAACCAGCCCAACGCGGGGAAAAATTAACCTTTTTTAGTGGCGTGATTTGTCTCTTATCCGCACACCATAAACTTGCTTTAGCTAATCACAATACGTCATTCAGTTGACGTCATCATGGAATGTTGCCAGGTTCTTGCTTATAACTTATAACAGTAGATATAATGTGATAAGGTGACTTGGACTGGACTTGATCCACGTGCAAAAAAAGTTATGTACATTAAATTACAGCGATTTAATCATTTCACATACATAGAAAGTATACAAATAATATTCATATATTTTTTTAAAATATATCTGGAATAGAATCCCACGGATCAAATTGGCCCAGTCCTGCGTTCCATTAAACCAGTTTTATCACAAAAGTAAGGATTCGAAGGATATTTAGGACAGCTGAGTTCACAACGGGAAGTGATTTTCCGATATGTCGAGGACGCTTTAATACAAATCCTGAAGGGCTTTTGACGCAGGTAATTTTATTGTCATTTGTTTATTATGCGGACTATTTTGGGATAGATTTTTTTAACATTGAAAGGATTAAATATATATCTATGTAAGGTTATATATAACTAGCAACGCCCCCAAGGTTTCACCCGCGTAATTCCGGTTTTAACTTTCATAAATTCATAAATGTTACCATCATACTCAAAAACATTTTTTCAAATATGATTTCTAGTTCCAGAGATTCAAAACGGGTTCAAAGAAACTAACAAATAAAATACTCTTCAGCCTTTTAATAGTAGTATACATATAGGTATGAAAATGAATAACTACCTGGCAGGTAATTAGACAATCTTCATAAAATTCGCTGTACAAAATAATAAAAATAATCAAGACGATCTCCGTGCAGTAGCCCGTCCGGGATGGATGCGAGTAGCAGGAGATCGGTCGTCTTGGCGTTCATTGAAAGAGGCCTGCGTCCAGCGGTGGACCGATAAGGACTGATAATGATGATGATGACGAATAATCACTTATTTCAGATTACAGAATCCATTGTATCTGTTTCCACTTTGTTATACTTATAATGAGTTTTATATAAATTCCTGGCTCGTCCCACAGACTTCCGTCCCACCAACATCAATTTTTCCATTCATTCTTTCCCTATTCTCATTTTTTCCGTATTTGTACTCCACAATGTAGAAATACAGCATCTCCCACAACCGCTTACTTTCTTAAATAATATCACTTTTCTATGCTTTAGTGTTTTGCAAATGACTGGTTGTGGAAAACCTCCGGAGCTTATCCTCCCTTACTAATAATAATGTTGTACTAGCCGAATTTCGGCTACTGCGGCCATCTTGGTCGGGCGGAGCCATCTTATAGAGTACAAGTGTTTGTGCAGGCACACCTTCCATTTCCTCATTCTCCTGAATAGGAGTCTACGTAGAGGAGTGTCAGATTGCCATCCCATCCGAACGGATGGGGGGGGGGTGGCAATCCGACACAAACAGAGAGAAATCGGCCGCAGAAGCGACGCGACGGATTAAAGTGCTCTCAGAAGCATTGGGTTGTAACATCGCCAAATTCTTTTTGTAAAATCATTATAACACTTTTTGTACTGACCAACCAGGGTTCGAATCCCGGGGTTCGAACTCTAGTCCACGAGATAATTAACTATCTCTTCTAGTCCACGAGATAATTAACTAAAATGTCACTTATTAGAATGAACGAATCAGCCAATAGCCGTCCGCTGTATAAAGTAAGCCTCCCCCATAGAGCTGTCCCGATACTGGGCTTAGTAGGCATTATATAAATCGTTAGTTTGCCTTTCCCTTTTGTATTACTTATTTTCACGCCGTGAGACCTGACTATTCTGGTGTATAACTGACTTGACTTAACCAGAGATAAGTTCCGAAGGGTGTAAGCGAGAAAAATATGTAAGCACGTCGAGTACGGTAGTGACGGAACAAGAAAACTAAACAATTGCGTCATAATATATTCGCGTGATGTGCTGCATTAGGTTGCCTACAGTACATTCAACATCAAGAAATGCTGAACAGGTACAGATGTGAACACCGTCACGTTCCAACGTCAAAGGTAATTTTTATTTTCCTACGAATATTATAAACCGGCTTCACACCGCGGTATCACCCGTATACCTCCGGTCCTACTGGTCGTAGCTTCATGGTATATAGCCATATATATAGCTTCCTCGATAAATGGATTATCCAACACAAAAATAAGTTTTCAATCCGGGCCCATCCCGAGGTTATCGCGTTGAAACAAACAAAGAGTAGTGTGAGGGTTTGTTTCAGTTATTGTATATTATAAGTACTGGTTTATTTAACATTTATATAAATACATAATAGATAAATTAAAAGCGCTATTTTTATCCCAACAAAGTTAAGTAGAGAGAGTCTCTCTTAGATAATATACAAAGAGTAGGATAAATTCATTTAAGTGAAAACGTGGGACACACCTGGAATACAACATATATAGGGGTCTGATCGGAGACTGCGTAAGAATATTATTTAAATGCCTTTGGGAAATATTTAAAAATTGAGAATAGGAATTCCAGAAAATTGACCCAGGGTTAGTATGACTTTTACCAGTTTATGAAACTTAAAAACTGTATTCTACTGCATGTACCAAGGTAAGTGGTGTAATACCGCTGGCTTCAGTTGCTTTGGTACTTAGTAGATACAATATTATAATAATAGTTTATTTCTCAAAGTAAAAAAAAAAATATTAGCTGTTGTGTTGTACTGGTACTTAAACCAGGCCTGATGTGCCTGTATTTCAGGTCACCAGATGTGGACACGACTATGACACCACGATTTGTTCAGTCTTGTTCTATTCAGTGCCTCATGTTATGACTTCGTAGTCCCAACATGAAACACAGAATAGAACTGGGCTACAAATATTATTAAAGTGACATGTAAGTATCCGATAGATAACCCCTTAACCCACACACGTGAATTCTAATCGTGACCAATGAAACTGAAATTTGCAGTTTATTCAGTTGGACGCCTCATAGATTAGCCGGCCCTGTGAAACCGGCCCTTAGGAAATATAATCCTTACAAACAAGATTCAAACAACAAATGAATAGAAAACATAAAGTATAAATTAATCCGTACTGGACGAAGATTAGGTATATTCAAAATGGCGCGAAACATTTCCTACGTTTATCGTCGCTGAGTGTACTTCAATTGAAGAGCTATGTAGAACGATCCGACACTGTAGTTAAAACGGAATTCGTATTATATGATGGTCCATATTAGTGCGCCACAGAAGCCATGCCAGGCCTGTGAATATAATTGGTCCATTTGTATCAAATTGTTGATTGTATTCAATTGTATATAAATGATATATAAACCTTTAGTGAAACACAAAACATAATTTATTTATTGCACCGGCCTGCGCCAAAACGAAATAGTGATCTCGTAGTAAGCCGCGCGCATTACAACAGTGGGGGTTGGAATCCCACCCAGGTCGTCGCTTATCCGTGTTTGAAACGTTTTTTCATAGTAAATATTTTAAATACATACGAAGTCTTAGTTTTTTTCTTAATTTGCAGATATGGAAAACTGAAGCCCCGTTTTTACCATTGAGTACTGAATACTGAAGGGAAACATAATATATTTTCTTTCGTAAGTGGTGAAAAGGAGACAATTGACGACTACAAGCATCCATAGACATCCGCATGATTGACCTTCAAATGCGTTGCACCCCTTTTCACCTTCCCCCCGATGGTGTTTGTGCCGGGCTACGTAAACACATGTGGCTGTCAGTAGTCATTTACTAATAGTGCTACATGCAGGGTTGCCTCGCACGCATCTACTAAGGGATTTTGACAACATTTCATTACAATTACGGATGATCAGCAAAACCCTGCCGAGACACCAGCTTACTTTGGCCGTCGTCGGAGAACAATTCAACGTCTCCGGTCTACGAAAATATATTTCGAAATGGGTCGAGTTTGAAACATGAAAAGTTCTCAAGTCATAACGGGAATGGATGTACATTGGCTGAAAAGCTAATTGGATATCAGAGAAATGGGGAAAAATATAATCTACTCGTTCATTATGGAACCCCGTTTGCTTTTCTGTGATCGCACTTTACCTCTTTATTCGAATGAGAGTTTTTTAGGGCTCCGTACACAAATCGTATAAATGGTCCCTGTTACTAATGTTTCGCTGTCCGTCAGTCGGTCACCACGCTGGATATCTCAAAGCGTGATAGCTAGACAGCTGAAATATATCGGTAAGATATTTAATCCTGTTGCCGCTATAGCGACAAATACAAAAATATGTTTAAATTATATTATAAAATTGAAGAAGAAAGGGGAATTGTAATTAAATTTATTGAATTAATTCACTTGTATATAACTGTAATAAATATATTCTTACAGACGATGAAACTAAATGTGAAATGACTCATTCATTCCAAGATAATGTTGCTAAAAAAGAGAAAAAAAATCACAATAACACTACCTGCTCCATAAAGATTGAATAATTGTATCATTAAAAAATCATAACAAAGTTACTGCGTGTAGTTTGTGCTGTACAAAATTTAAGCAAGCACCCGCTTACATAAGTTTGTCAACTTATATTAGTAATGCTCATACAGGGAACCACCGGAACACGATTCTGACTTGGTTATTTTCATTTTGTTTTTTAATTGTCTTTGTTTATCTCAGTTGATGCCTCCACTCAAATGTTTGCTATCACAATTATATCTGACAGTTTGTTGTCGAGGAAACATTTCTGATTGCTATGATAAAATTTTGTTTTGTTTCAAGTTGTTTATTCTTTCGACCGTTTCTAATGTTATAATTGTAGATAGATTTTCTGTTTTCATCTAGACTTATTTTACTGGTAATCATCATCAGTGAGATGTACCACTACCACTGAACACGGGGCTCACACAAAGAGCGTCATGGTCGCAAGCCACTTGTGCCCAGCGGCTCCAAACCTTAACCAAGTCGTAAGTCGGGTAAAAAGCATAGAGATAATATACATACATAGAGAAGAGTGGTCCAAGAGGTTGAGCACCTGGGCTATGTATGATTTAATCCATCCATATTATAGATATGTATCCACTTTTTCTTAAAACTTGAACTTTGCTTCATCAGGATCTTGATCAGGAGGAGGAGGCCTTTTTGCGCAAATTCGAGAGGCGAGACCTCACCCCGTTGGAGGAGGCCTTTTTGCGCAAATTCGAGAGGCGAGACCTCACCCCGTTGGAGGAGGCCCTTTTGCGCAAATTCGAGAGGCGAGACCTCACCCCGTTGGAGGAGGCCTTTTTGCGCAAATTCGAGAGGCGAGACCTCACCCCGTTGGAGGAGGCCTTTTTGCGCAAATTCGAGAGGCGAGACCTCACCCCGTCGCATTGTCCCATGGTGGGGTTGTCATTTGGTGCGGGCAATCCATCTGTAAAGCACGTGTCTATCTCTTATGAGGCTGACTACCCGCCGAAGTACCCTGATGATTTGTAGTACCGGGGCACCTCATCAAATGCGGCACTGATTGCACTCGCGGTAGCTTTAGTGGATATTAAGCACTATAACGTGCCGCGAGTCCCACACACACCACTGGACTCCATCCAGGGCCGGTAGCCACATCATCAGGCGGGTAAATGCGTTTACACGTGTCAACAAAAAAATAAAAAAGGATGATGTGCAACAACACTCCTATCCCAGTTTGCTTATCTACGACCTCTTTTTTTTTTGTTGACGCAGGAGTCCAGTGGTGTGTGTCCTTGCGGCACATCATAGCGCCGAATACCCACAAAAAAAGTGATCTCGACGCCGCCTTTGGTGAGGTGACCCGGTACAACAAATTATCAGTGCTCCTCGACGGCTAGTCAGGCCCCTAAAGGTCTGGCGCCACCTCCACAGATGCGGTTCTCCCGCGCCATAGGATAACCCTAGCAACTTTGGGACAGTGCAATGGGTCACCCCATTGCCATCTACGACCCTTTTTTTTTATTGACGCGGGGAAACGCATTTACGCGCCTTCACTGGCCCTGGGTGGGGTCCAGTGGTGTGTGGGGCTCGCGGCACATTATATAGTGCCGAATACCCACAAAAACCACCGCGAGTGCCACCAGTGCCGTCTTTGATGAGGTGCCCCGGAACAACAAATCATCAGGGCACCTCGACGGCAAGTCAGCCCCCGAAGAGACCGACGCCACCTCCACAGATGGGGTTGTCCCGCACCACAGGACAACCCCACCGACTTTGGGACAGTGCAATGGGGTGAGGTTCCCATCCTCGCCCCTTGCCCCGTGCGCAAATGCGCCGCCACTTCTTGCTCTTTTGTCCCCTCTTCTTATAAGAGGGGTACAAAGAGCGGCACCTCCTCCTGCTCTTAAGTCCCCTCTTCTTATAGGAGGGGTACTAAGAGCCGCCACCTCCTCGGTTCAATTGGCTTCGCCCAAGGTGTCTCGAATAACCCCAGGCTACTGAGCCCCACCGCCACGACAAGGCTTGAACCATGGTGGGGTGCCATCTACGACCCAAGCCAACACAAGACAATCGCAAAAAGTGTTTCTCACAAGCTTACGCATGCTCATAAAATATCACTTTTAATACTCATTAATATAAAAACATAATATAATTTTAATTAAAATATTGTACATTTCCGTCAAAAGATTTACATTTTATATTCTGGTTTATGGTTTTTTATTTAAATCCTGAAGTATTAACTGCCGCTGTTCCCGATTAATCCAGTTATGATTTATAAAAGCAAAACGGTTCCATTTCGCGAGCTACCCTTATTTATCTGATGACATTTTTAGCAAAACATTTACAGCTTTTATTTATCATATTATTAATTACATCGTTAATCTAGAAAGTTCTACTATAAGGCTTCGAAAGCGACTAAAAAAACAACAAATAACAAAAACATTTTCATATTTTATTTTCATGTCATTTATATTTTCATATCATGAATAAAACTCATATGTGTTTATGATATAAGGGCAAACGACCAGATTATTACTGACAACCGTCGCCCATATACATTCGCAAGTCTAAGCGTCTTACTGATGACAGATTTTCAACTCTGTTAGATTACCCGTTTTTCTTCAAAACTGGACTTAAAAGTTTTACCATTATTTTATTGTAACTGCACCGAGGCTGACATACCATGATCAGATTGATCGAGTACTGTACGATGGTGGTGTCAAGAGTATTCGCAACCGGCGTGTTTCTATAAAGAGAGTAATGATTGTGGAGGCGTGAAATTATGTATGTGTGACGAAAGTGAGCTAAAGTGATGCATCAGTTCCAACACTCAAGTGTTCAACTGGAGTTTACTCCACAAGAAGGGGCATCGTTACAGGAAGATGCGCCAGAGACGTAAGCCTTATGCGCGGTAAAGCATTATGCTCAGCGCGAAATGTATCACATGATTTTACCTCACTACTCATTTCTTACGGAGTAGGCTCCATTAAACAATGCTTTAGACCACACGACTGGAGTAAAAGTTATGTAAGTTATATAAATCGTAACATCGTTAAAGTTCAGACACATTTATGATGTGCACACCGCCAATTAACTTTTTTTTTTTCAACTAGTGCCTATTTCGTGAATGGTAACACGGTTTTGATTTGACAAATAATAAGTTATATCCTTCTGCTGAACAACGCTGGAAAATATTGCGACACTACTTGAATAACCGTAGTAATGTTGCAGAATATGTGAGAAAATTACGTACGGATTTTGTAAGCAGAGAAGCGCCGTCAGCTCCATATGTGCGTTATCTTGAAAAAACAGTAAAAGAAACTGGCATCCCCATCGATAAACCAATGCGTGAAAGGCCAAAACCAGTGCGTACACCCGAGAATATTGCTGCTGTTGCAGATAGTGTGCGTGAAGCGCCATCAACATCAATTCTCCGTCGTTGTTAACAATTGAATATTTCGGAGACATCAGTGGGTCGAATTTTACATAAAGACCTTGGTATGAAGTCACACAAGGTCCAATTAGTTCAGGAGTTAAAGCCAACTGACCATCCAATGAGTTTTCGCTTCGCTAAGTGGGCCTGCGATAGACTTACAGAATATCCCGATTTTGCAAAAGAAAGACAACTTTTCAGATGAAGCTCATTTTGATCTTGGCGGGTATATAAACAAGCAAAAACGTCGCATTTGGGGAAAACCCGCAACAAACTAGATTATATAATAAATCAATAAATTACAAAAATAATAAATAACATTTAATACATTTTCATGAAGTTTTTATATATAATGTAATAATTATTCATAATAAGTGTTTTATTTTCCAATAATAATAAACAAAGCTAACTAAATGACAACTTGATACAAATATATTAGATATGTCCTACAAGAAAGGTAATAAGTGTTTCTCTGTATTGTTTGGCCTAGAGGCCGGAGAGACTCCTCGAGAGGGGCTCACGGGCGGCAGCTGAAGTTGGCATTGCATTATCGTGGGTCTATAGAGGGAGCACCCGTAATCGAGTGTGCTAATACTCCGTCGATATGTTTAAGTTGATGGTTCAATCAAGTTGAAGCTTCAGCACGCGTTAAGTGAGTTGACTCAAGCAGTCAATAGTTATTATTCTGTTACTCCAGTTAATGTTAGACTTATTTGATAAAGGACAAGAACATTCGAGTTAGTAACGGGTTACACGCGCATCTTGATCATGCTTTCTTTTTTCATTAGAACTAGAAGAAGACTTGCTCAGTGGTAAAATAAACCCTTGAAATGTTGCGTTGTAAAATTCTCTTGTAGGTCGGAAATATACTATGCTCCAAACGTACGTCTTCGTCCCTATATACATCATTTACTTCTTTACATAGTCCTAAAATTACTGGAATATATTTTTAACAGCATACGGAGGCAAAAAAAAACGCCTTTAATCCTGCTGATGGCTACCAATGCCCATAGACACATAATTGTTATACAGACGCGTTGCTCTACTAGACCTTCTCATCTTCAATGGGCCACCGGAAACTTCCAAGACACGAAACGCGACAGCATAATTGTAACCTCACTTTAGCATTAATTATATATGTTACTGAACTGTTATTCTAGTATAACGCAGCTGCGGTTACTATGTCGAAAATACATATTTACTATTTTGTTTTAAACGCAGTAAACACTCTTAGCAGCTTATTCCAATAATCTAAATTCGAAATAATATCCTGAGTATTCCAAATGCAACATTCTAATATGTTAGTTCCAATATTCCAAGTTCATATTCGTATCTGGAACTTCCTCAGCTTAGATTGACCATGCATTTTGATGCTCTGTTAAATTTTATTCAAATACACGAATCGTAGCGACCTGCCGAGTAGAGGCTGCATGTGTCTCAATAGTGTACAGTAATCCGTTTTCCATTATCGCTATCTGCGCATGACCCGTTTGGATTGTTGATGGTTTCTCTGTTCTGATGAACCCCTTTCGTAACACAACGCTTTCATCAAATTACTGGTAGATACTAGATGCATTACCCTATTGTCATGGAAGGGGAAAGAACTAATTGTATATACCTAATTACCACAAGTATTCGTAAAAATATATTTATTCCGATTAAATCCGAATTAATTTGGGCCGCAAGGCAGTCGATTGCGTCTCTTTAAGCCTCGTACTCCCTACGATCATATCGAAGGTCACAAATGGTGTCTCTTCTGAAAAAAGGGAAGGAAAGTGGTGGGTCGAGCTCGTTTTAAAAAAAGGGAGCAAGTCTCAAACTCAATTGTTCAAGTGCAAAATGCTACGAAGCTTTCGTTAGCACATTTGAAGTGCGGTAACCGGACACGGTTGTACAATTACAATTGAAAATCGGATTACCAGCGCGCTGTTTGCTTTCATCAACTATTGATAAGAAATTAAACACAGTTTTACTAACAATGCAGTTTTACAATATTTTATTGGGCCCTTGTCCGTTTTATGTTCTATTTTTGAAAATCTAGTTTTCTGATTTTGATGATTTTTAACACAATTTGTTCTCGTGCAATACACATAACGTATTTGTTTCCGGGGAGATTCCACTCGCTCACATGATCACATGATACAGTGACAACTATGATTCAGGTTCAGTTTTCGAGTGGTGGCCCATTGCGAGGGAGGAGGAAAAGAGGCCAACGTTACGTGAAGCTATCCTATCTATCGTCTATGAGTATCGATAGTCATTAGGAGGCTCTGGTTGCCCCCTATACTTAAAAAAAATGTTACTTGGAAATACCATGGTGTTTAGGTCTCTAGGATAGCAAAACGCTATAGAAAAGTGCACTAGTATCTGCACACACGCTTGTATTGCCCAGAGGACCAGCTCGCCTAGAGCTAGGAGCTACATAATATAATGAACCGTTTGTTATAGGATCCTCCAAATGGACTGCGCCTGGTTTTTTTTATATCATCGCAGGTTTTGGTGCCTGCTGAATAGAGAACGACTACTAGCAGACTCTGCACTGAACATGTACACAAACTATATCACCAAAATATATGATTATAGTTATTATTGTTGGGCAAATGCCTCCCTCCCATTTTTTCCAAATGTTTTATGTCTAGAGCTTTAACGCCTTTTAGGTACTATACGTTATGCCCTCCTTCCCTCCTTAATTACTTAATTTCGGCAAGCCTTTTCAGAGATTAACTATAATTGCATTTTATACTATAATTGAAAAATGATGTATATGCACGTCCGTAATTCTCAAAAGCCTCTGATTGCTCGTTTGCTCCCTTACAATACGTAGCGGGTAATAGGAGCACGTTATGGTTACGGTCGGGCTCGTGGAAAAAAATACAAAAAAAAATGCAAAAAATATTTGCATATCATTCAATGCAAAATGAATACATAGTACATAGCCGTAAAAGCTTGGTGACAAGGAAAAATCAGTCTGCCAACAAATGGCTTCGATTGCAAAATATGAAATCGGACAAATGTCACGATAAAAAATCATGTTTAAAAACAGGGCCCGTCCGCCTTCACAGACAATTGTCAATTACCGATAGTTGCAGAACCCAATACAAGTGGTGTCGAACATATAACAATGATTAAGAATACCTTTATAATGTGTGTAAAAAAACCGACTGTGAAACTTCGAGTGAAATCCCGAGGGACTAGCAGTGCTAAATATAGGTCCTGCGAGGTTCAATTTATTATTGTATAATCCACAGCCTATATAATAATTCTGTATATCGTGTCTCTTCAATAAAAAACACAATGGACGCGTCCGGAGTTTTATTTAAGAGTAAATATGGTGGAAGTGTGCAGTCGCCAGGAAATCACTCCAATGTCCACTCAACGCTTTGATGCGCCCAGCGGCCTGGAACACGATACGTATTGTACCATTTATAATCGATGAAAGCTTTTAATATTATCACTTTATATATAACTACCGATTGACACACATAATACCGCCAAATGAACGCTATGATGTCGCGTTTAGTATGGCCCTATAATATAATAAAAATGAATACACGGTTACGTAGCAGGTGCGTCGAGCTCCCCAACAGGGTTCAGACCTTGTCGTGGCGGTGGGGCTTAGTAGCCTGGGGTGTAACCCAGGTGAAGCTAATTGAACCGAGGAGGATTTTTGCACCCCTCTTATAAGAAGAGGGCACTGTCCCAAATTCGGTGGGGTTGTCCTATAGTGTGAGGCAACCCCATCTCTGTAGTTGGAGTTGGTCCCTTAGGGGGCTGACTAGCCGATGAGCTCGAGGTGCCCTGATGATTTGTTGTGCCGGGGCACCTCACCAAGGGCAGTACTGATGGCACTCGCTGTGGTTTATGTGGGTATTCAGCACTATCATGTGGCGCGTGTCCCACATACCGCTGGACCCCACCCAGGGCCAGTGAAGGCGTGTAAATGCGTTTCCCCGCGTTCAAAAAAAAAGAAAAGAAAAGGTGCGTCGAGCTCGTTGTGTCAACGGCCACGGGCTCGAATACCGCCCGTGTAATGTTTACATATATACTTATATAATACTAGCTGTACGTGCTGACTTTGTACGGATATTACACAAAAAATAATTAATTAATTTACAAAGATTAGAATTTTTTATTTCGGCCTCGTAAGCATTACACGTTACGACATGACAAATAATTCACAAGTGCGAACAAGGATTTATTTGGATATCTTCTTCATACCTTTGGTTGCGTCATCGAAGTTTTCTTATTAATTCACAAGCTTTTAATTTAGTTAATGCTCATCAGTGATAATGTAGAATCCTAATGATGGAAGATTTTTTCAAATCGGTCCAGAACTTTCGTAGCCTATTCAATGCATACAAACAATCAAATGTTTCCTCTTTATAATGTTAGACTAAAGTCTTTGGACTCTTTATAGATTACTAAACATTCGGACAACCGAAGTTTGTGCACTTTTATGTATGATTTTGGACCAGATCTTCTTGGCCCAATTGGCCTGATACGCAGCAATAAATTGGGTTCTAAATTATTAAGCGAAACAATGAACGGTACCGATATCGGGAAATCAAACTATACTTATTCTGGCCATAAATACTGTTATAATTAAAAAATAAAATATATTATATTTTAATTTGTAATATACGATTGTTCTTTGTGTTGTGTACAATTACACATTGTGCAATTTTTTGCGGCATTAAAATGAAGTGGGGCGATAAATAAAACAGAACCGCTGTAATATCATTGCACAATGTAGGTATGGAGCCAAATGCATTTTTTTAAACTCTCCATACAGTTGGTATTAGACAAATTTTTGTGTAATGGGCTATTAATAGGTATCATAACTTCTGTGTCTGTGACAGAGAAAGATCTGGTCGTCCACGTGGTGTTCGTACGAAAAAGTTGATAAAAGTAGCAAGGGAAAGAATTCGGACAATTCCAGTCCGAATATAAAACATTTTATCTCGAGTAGTGAAGATATCATTTAGAACCATGACGCGTGTTTTAAGAGAAGACTCAGGACTTACCGCATAAAAGAGACACACAGGTCTTTTCTTCACTGGTAAGTGAAAGATGAACAGGGTGGTAAAATCGAAAACTACTGAAGCGTTACGCAACGGTATGTCACAGAAAAAAATATTTACGGAATAGAAAATGTTTTCAATTGAGGAGCATTTTTCCAAACAGAAGGTCCGTGTTTATGCTCAAAGCTCAAAGGAAGCCTCCCAATCAGTCCACAGCGTGCAACATGGGCATTATCCGACTTCATTGACGGTTAGGTGGGGCGTTGGCTATGAAGGAGTGGCTGAGCCATATTCTTGTGACAAAAGTATCAAAACTGCTTGTGCCGACAAGTGTATCAAGATACCATCTCTTCTTCATCAGATCTTGAGAAGGTAGTTAAGCCCCTTAATAACACTATGTTCAATAATCAAGTATGATCCTTCCAGCAAGACTCTGGACCAGATCATAAAGCTCGATCCACCCAACCTTGGTCAAAACAAACGTTCTGGACTTGATCAGAGCTGAAGATTAACCTTCATCTAGTACCTTCATCAAGTGATTTATGGTCAGTTTTATATAGTGCAGCTTGCTCTAAGTGCCATGATAATTTGAAGTCTCTAAAACATTCCATACTGAAGTCATCTATTCTGATTGTCAGTGAAGAATTTCCCCATGGAAAAAGTGCTTTTAGTTTGAGGCCAGTTATCAATCTATTCATAACTGGCCTCAAAGTTTAAATGATTGTTTTGCAGAGAATAGAGGCCATTTTGAATAAGCCTTTGATATTTTTAATTGTTTTATATTTGTGTATTAATTTGTACACTGTAAATGTAATTAATGTTATTTTCAATTGAAAAAATAATGTATTTCTTTCTTACAATATTTATGGCAAGACTACAGTATGTTACAGAATAGACTCAAGTAGTCATAATTACAACTATTTTAATAAGGAACCATTTCTGTTTATTTATTATTTTCACAAAAAATTATTTTCCCGCCATCATCACTGTAGTTTCTTAAAGAAATCTGACAAAGGTAAAAGAAATAAAGGTGCGCAAGAAGCGCGTAAAGCGATACACTGTGCGTTAATTTACACAATTATACCTTTTTTTCATGCCGCGGAATTTAAATATCTTTTATTAATTAAGAAATACACTCCTAACGAACGAACTATTAAAATTATTTTTACTTTTTTTATTACTCAGTACTTTATTGAATGATGCTAAACCGCAAAAATAAAAATATATGGTGGATAATGATTCCTATGGATTATCTAAGCCATATACTTATACATTATAATACTAGATTATTTGAGCCTAGATAATCTAAAACAGATAATCAAAGCCACACATATTCATTAGCTAAATACGAAACCGATGCAATGTTTATTGAAACAGATCACTACAAATATTGCAGTATCATGGAGAACAGGGACTGGGCGAAGAATCTCAAAGAAGACAGTTGCAGATGTCCTGCAGTGAGCAGTAAATTACAGTAAATTTTTTAAACCTCTTCAGAGTGGCGCTAGATGAGTAGGATCGGTCAATCAATATTTACCCACTTACTAGATGGCGTCACCTATATCTGTGGCTGAATAAGTAAGTAGAGTATTACTCTACTTATTTATTCAGCCACAACCCTCCCACTGATAAGCATTGGCCTTTCCTCTACCACGCCGTTCTCCCCGGTCCTGCGCATCCCTCACCCAGTTTCACAGTAAAGGTTTAGCTAATCAATATTTTAGTCTCATAAAATTGGTACCGGCTGTTTAATACTTTTTCAAACACTTTTTAGGTAATGAGTGCGCGCTCCTGATCTTCGTGCTCCATGTAAAGTGTAATGCAAATCGTCATTATGTACTTCAAACGCCGCCTGCGAACGCCGCGTTGCCGACCACAAAAGCGTCAACCAACAGAGTTCTGTCACTACACCGCAATTATCTAAATACGAGTCTCCCCGAGGCCGATCATAGATTAATATATAGAATAGACATTGGGTGCTTTTAAACGTCACATTCTAATCAGGATAGTTTCACTGGGATGGGGGAATCGAAGGCAACTTATATGTCGTATTTGGATTGTATATATCAACGCACTACATTGCGGCTAGCCATTTTCAAAGCCACGATCCCGTTTTAGTGCAACGGCGCCAAATTTTTGTTAGTTCCTTTTTAATGTTATTAACAGTTAGTGTCATGCTACGGCACGAGCGTGAATCTTCGCTTATATGATGACTTCGATGTCGCGTTTCGTGCGGCTTGTGAGGGAGAACACATCGCATAGTAATGGTTCATGTACTTTGGTCGTCGGAATAAGTTTATTATATACGTGTGTAAAGTCGGAATAAGTTTATTTAATAAAGATGAAAAATCTTTATTAAATTAAATACAAGTTTATTTATCAACAACACACATCTACACGCCGCTTCCCTAACGGGGGCCAAAGAAAAGTTTGCTTATTCTAACAATGTTTATATGCTCTTACTACTTTGACCTAAAAATTCCATAACGTATTTGCTTAAAGTTCAGCACATCTAGTAGATTTGGGAATATTTTTCAATGTTATCACTTATAAACACAATATATTTTATCCTAAAAATGTGGACGGTATCAAGTTCTGGCAGAAAAAACGGTCACACAAAAATCGGGCTATCATATCCTTGTAAAGGCAGGTTAAATAATATATTACTTTGTGGGCAGGGCATTAATGTTTAAGTTTCCGTCGCTAGCACCAGTCTCATAATATTACAACACATTATCGCCGTGGTTTACAAAAAAAAATTATTTCATATTCTTTCATTACTTTTGAATGTACATATTCGAAAAAAGCGAGTCTTATCTTTATCATCCATCATTTTGATCGTGCCTATAGTACTTCAAAAATCATCAGTTCTGTAATCATTAAATGCATCTCCCCGACTTTGAATTTAGATCCAAGAACAAGTTACAAATGGTTTCAATCACGCTAAGATAAAAGTAATCATAGCTTCGTCGTCAAGCGCTTTAAAATCATCCAAGTTACAGCACTACCTGAAATTATCTGAATGTGACGTCAAAGATTAAATAATGTGTAGATGTACAAAGAGATCAATAAAATTGAATGTTCGTTTGTATTAGGGAAAAGATAAAATTACATCTGTATGAGTAGAAGAAATTCATAAATTGAAACTTTCCACTTAATGTCCTGTTACATAATCAGTACGAACATTATAAAGCGCTAGAGTTTGTTTAGTGTCAAGAAAAAGTGCTCTTATTTGAAAAATCTTTCAATATTTCATTGTCCCTTTATCAAGTAAGGCTGACCATATATATACCGTCATGCGGAGAATAGAAGCGGAGACATGAACCGCTCTACTATTTGTCCAAATGCTTACTTATTATGAAATGTGCACACTAAAAACTGTTACGATATGGTGATGGAGTTTAGGATTTAGATGAATTTGAGTAGTAACTTGAAAATGATTCACTGCTTTGTTTTGATGTGCATACGATTATGCATATCAAGATATGCACATTGCTGATAATATTTCACCTTTTTTTGTATATTTGTGTATATTCCTCCTTATCCTATAAAAATACTATTTATAATTTTGTTTAATGTGGTAAATTTTGGTACAAATACTTCAGTACATACACTATGTACAATGTCATATCTCTGTGGTAAAATTAGTGTTTCCCTATTTATTTAATTGTATATAGTCTGCATGAATCACTAGTCCGAACTTAGAATTTAAAAAACGAGATAATAATGCCCTAAACATTATTGGCGGTAAAAAACATTAATTTCTTAGCCCGAAAGAGTAATAAATAACAAAACTAGTAGAGTAAATTATAAAGTCCACTCGAACACTAGAGCGAAATGGAATTGATCGTATCAGATTATTCTAGAATTTAGCCGATTAAATCTTCACTAACGTTGTTCGGTAACTTGGCTGGGCTGCGATTAAAGTCAAAACGAGATTTATGTTCCCTTCAACTAGATCTCGTGATCCATCAACTGTAACCCGGGAATACTGTAGTTTTATGTGAATGCACTTTGTCGTATTCACGAATAACCGTATAATTGCGCTGCTAATTTGTATTAATTGTACCATGCGGCCAAACGAGCGTGTCTGTGATGAACGAGAAGGAAAAAAATGTCATGAAGGAGAGGGACAAATGGCGCTATCTATTGTCGGTGAAAAAGGTTCACTTGGGTACATGGCGCCGTCGACGTAAGTAAGCAAAATGCGCCGTATTGGGCCGGCACGACCATGATATTTATCACTAACGTAACATTGACTGGAAGCGATTGCTTATCGCGTCTCGTACTAGTCCATTTGAGTAGTGAGGAGGAAGGTCAGCTAGACATCTAGAATTTTTGAACCTAAACAACGGTGCAATTATTGGTCCTTATTTTACTCATTTGATGAATCAGTATTATACTGACACACTTCTCACAAAATTGTAGACACGCTTGTCTCAATGTCTCCCTTTACGCTTCCTTTAGAACCAAGCTTCAGTAATCACAGAAGAATAGATGTTGTCGTCTGATAAAACTTAATAACTTAACAATATAGTTTCGAAATGAAAAAAAAAAACAGAGTATAAATATTACTGTAACATTGACTTTCAATTTGAACGTTAATAGAATTCCGAGTAATAAAAAAAAGAAACTTTCCCGCCAACCCCATTCTCGGTTATCTTAAGGGTAATGGATGTATTTCCTTTGAAAAATGGATTTTTAGTGTTCGGCATTTAGCGGAGACTTCGTCCTAAATACCTCCATTCGGTTTTGTGTTTCGATGGTAATCGGATAAATATTTATTCATCTAATTTTTGTAGCATTGGATCTGAAAAATTGTATACTGGACATTTCGTTGATGATACAGATTATAATTTGGAATAAAATAAATGTAATGTCGTCCTGGTCGAATTTCGACAACAGCGGTAATCTTTTGGATTATAGTATTAGCGTATATACTATATAGTATTCCATATTACATTGCACACGTGTTTCGAAACAAAAACCTCTTTAACGACTTCTGTCGCAAGAAAATCTCATAGGCAACGCGTCACCGCCATGCTATATTAAAACACATTAGGACAGCTACGCAGTGCTACGGCGTATAGCATATGCTGTGCTACGGACTACCGAACACTAATACATTCTGATAATTTTATTATGGCAAACAATATGGCTGCCGATTTATTTTTTACAACAATGACTGTGTCATATGACAATAAGTAGCATCACTAGTAAGACAGTAACGCGGTGCTATAGCACGTTATAACGTGCAGCATGTTTTGTGCTACAAACCCCTGAACAATATTACATTTTGATAAGTTTAATACGGAAAACATGGCTGCCAATTTTTTTGTCCGTTTGCACGATCACTAGAAATACATCTACGCAACGCAATTACATGCAGCGTGTATTATGCTACGGATATTCTGATCACTTTCAATTTTAAAAGTTCTACTACGATAAAGAGTCAGTCAGTAGTGACTGCCAAAATTTTAAGAATATTATTTAGGATGGCCTTGATCTCATGACAATCGGTTCAGCAAATTCCACGTTTTACTAATAACAAAACCCTTTTCACATTAAAAGTGTTATCGCATTATTAATAGCATTACAACTCTGATCAGGACCGTAAAGAAGAAATAAAATCATTTTAGTTCGCTGTAAAAACGAGTCTTTTATTCCAACTCAAATTCATTTTGTTTATAACGGGATAGAAAACTCTGTAGGAATAAGTAAAACTCGCTATAATTTCACAGCAAATGTAAGAGCGACTTATATTTAGAGAAGTATTTCGTCATCATGAGACTTCATTTACCTATATTAAGTTTTAAATAATCTCAAAACAGATAAAAAGTGTCTATTTTTTATGTCTGTAGAGAGCTTGTGACCGTGACTTGTGAAGCTCTCCGGGGGACCATATCCAGCAGTGGTCGTCTCCTGTCCGCTGCTGATGATGACGATATTTCATTTATTCTGAATATTTACTGCTAGCGCTTACAATATGGAATCTAGACCATTTTTATTTTGATATACAAAATATTTGTATTATTATTATTATTGATATTTTATAAAAGAAGTAAATTATCTGTCGGTCAACAGGCACTCGGCACATTTTAGTAGTTGTACTAAACAAGTCTGTGTCGATATCGTTCTCTGAACTCGAAAACACTCTGTTAAAGAACTCACATACTCAATTATGTATTATATGTCATTAAACAAATGCATTTGTCTGTAGTTTGTCATCACCGATTTCACATGCAAGAGGCACTGCCGCTTATACCCTGATATACGTTGGTGAATAATATCTGTTCTATCGAAACGATATAGTCGATATAAGTTACATCTACCTGGGAGGAATGTGACATAAGGTGGGAAATAAGCTCATAGCGGAGAACCAAGTTAGAGGCGGTGGATTTACCTATAAAAAAAATATGTTGAAAGTGATTTGGTCCTGCCTAACAGCTGGGGGATGAGCATGATTTTCTCAATATTTTTGCAAGAGGACACAGTTTAGTGATAGGTCTGTAGTTTTCAATTTTAATTTTGGGTCCTTCCTGGTGAATTGGAGTGACATATGCGGTCTTCCATACATCTGGCCTGACAGATTCTCCCAAATGACTATTTAGAACAGTTAGTGGCAGGGTCAAAATTCTAGCACATTCAACACCTAAAGTAGGCGGAATGCCGTCCGGTTCAGCTCAGCAACAGTCAGTTCAGCAGCAGTCATTAAGAATTTTCAATAGGTAGAAAATTCACTTGAGACTTCCACAGAATTTATGTCTGCAATAGATGGCTCAAGCATATCATCGATAGTGTGTGCATGGGTAATGGAACCACTGAAAAAGGAAAAGTGAAAATATTCCCCAAAAACATTACGATCTCTTCACCAACGTCTGAGGGCGCATTCCCGTAGTGGAAAACTGAAGGGTAAGTGTTAGATTGTTTTTTTTTTTTTAGTTTTAGCATACTACCAGAAAGCACGTGCGTTAGTTGATGATAATGATGATGATAATGTTGATGATAATGATGATGATAATGATGATGATAATGTTGATGATAATGATGATGATAATGATGATGATAATGATGACGATAATGTTGATGATAATGATGATGATAATGTTGATGATAATGATGATGATAATGTTGATGATAATGATGATGTTGATATGACGATGGTGATGCCGATGATGATGCTGATAGCACATTCATAATTCATAAAGCGCAGTTCAAAAATGAGTATAGATAGATTGTATTTTATTTTTTTAATAGTATATATATATATATAACTATTGTTCCATAACCACAAATTTTCATGGATTGCCCTTCAATCCTTATATTCAATATATGAAGAATATAGTGCTATTAGATCTTCATATTACATCTCTCTTTATTAAACAAAAGAGAGATAAAAAGGACTACGGCTCTGAAAAGGAACACACAACCAATAAGATTCTTTTAGCTTCATGATCCCACTAAAATCAGGCAAGATATAAACTCTGTTACAATTAAATAGAATTTAACATCAAACTTTCACACGTGGCGTATACTATCCAAACTAATACATTATTGATACGGTCTATCAAATTAATCGCCATATAGTTCATGTTATGTTTATATGTTATGTTTATATGTTCAAATACAGTTACTATCAAAATGCACACTTAAGAGAATTAAGACATTTTAACATTAAAACACAAGATATGAAATATGGCGTTGGCATTGAATATGTAGGTTCCCGACGGAATATAAGAAACTATTTAACTGTGATTTGGGATTGGCAGATAGCGTCAGCTATCCTAAAGATATACATTCTCCCCATCGCATAAAAGAAAAAGAGCGACACTTTTTCAACACAGAGCACATTAAGCCTTACAGTCAAAATGACAGATATACTTTTTTATAAAATATTTAAGTTTCAAAACATAGTTGCTACAGCCGTAAGCAGTAATCTCTTTGCAACAACTACACAGTGGACGGCTAGCGGCCGTTAATAAAGCAAGCAATACTGTGAAATATGTCGTTCCCTAAAACGATCAAACCAGAACAATGCTTCATTCGCTTCATTACCTTATTACTAATTGGAAGTGTTACAAAAGTCACAGGTAAACAGGAAAAAACACCGCTTTGATAGTCTTTCCAACCTTTTCGCACCTTTATATTTATTACCTGTGCCTCGAAATTGCCCACGTAAAATCTGTCCCAGAGGAGCCATTAGTTTTTGCCGGATACTCAGTCATTTTTGCGTTGTTCTAATCCGTAGTTTATATAAAATTTTAGTCGTCCAATATTTTTGGGTGAAATTATAACAAACATTTCTTTTTAGGCAAACGGGCAGTCAGAGCTATTTTACGACTACCGACGACATCCACACAATTACTATGTCAATGCGTTGCCCTCCTTTCTCTCCCCCTCCCAAAGGGCCACCGGCTACTCTCAAACCGCTTTAAATGTGTCACTGAAGATGTCATTCTACGGCGGTATTATGTGAGCGAGAGATACATCCCCGGTCGTGCCGGCCCAATTCCGATGCCCCCTAAACTCTATGGAGTTTCATATAATTTGTTCATACCACATACCACACCCTAAACGGAAGCTACATGCCACATTTCAATTTTGTAGATGTCGTAGTTTGCCAGATTTTATGATTCATCAGTGAGTGTATTATGCTTTTATATCTAATAATATTTTAAAATAAAAGAAAGTCTATTAAGATAAAAATGATGACGAATAGAGAAATTAAGGTACAAACTTATATTTCGATTATATCTTATAATATTTTTCAATCCTAGAAAGTTCATTAAGATAAAAATGATGACAAACAGAGAAATTGAGGAACGAACTTAATTTTAAACTATCTTAATGTAAACACTTAGAGATATTGTTCAAAACTCGTCCAATATCTCGTCAATTTACACACAAACTGAAAGGAATTTATCACTGAATTTCTAGAGCCAAGATCTCAGTTGCATAGTAAATAAGAGGAGCGTCAAAGCATTATATGTGTGGCCATGCGTGCTTACATCGGCAACGTCCTTTGAACAGCTCCGCAGATTAATCGACTGAATTGTCTAAATGATTTGAATGCACCGCCCAAAGGCGATAACGACAATGGCTGAGTTTCGAGGAAATGTATCGTTGATCAAATTTGCGAACGCTCTTTGACTTCAGTTTGACGACGAAATTACTTTAAATAGGTTTAAGTTGACTACAATCTCAGAATCATTATGTGTATTGACTATTGATTTGTCAAAATACAAGATGAACGATTTCATATTCAACTGTCATTGAAAGCATCCGTGATTTGTACATTAACATATTTTTTGAAATGTCATCCTAACGTGTATGTTTTTATGTCGTTTTTACAATGCAGACTATTT
>JAFELO010010640.1:666638-696347 GCA_017140195.1 Eumaeus atala | reverse complement strand
GGTCCCTCTGAAAAAAAAAAAAAAAAAAAAAAACCAACTCAAAAATAAAACACGTTAGAAATTTACAACTGTTGAAACACATAAGTGCTACTTATTCCGGAATTTCTGCCACTCGTCTAAAAAAGGAAAATATGTTGTATTTAAATATTATGTATTGTTTGGAAGAGTTGCCGAATTGGATTGATATAATACCGACCTAAAGTTTACAGCGGCCCTCGTTGTGCGGTAATTTATGGGCATTGGTATTTACAAAAGGAGACCGACTATTCATTTTCCGGTGGATAGGATCCGGATATAGGTCATTCACATCGTAACTGATGATAAATTAAACTACTTTAACCAAAATTCCAAAATTTGTTTGTTAGGATTTTTCAGTTTCTATTAGCATCTAACAGCTGTGTTATTTACCTAATCATTATTTATCATCAACTTTATGTTAATCCTTTGGTGGTTTCGTAAAAGTCCTTCGCCTAGTTTCTCTTCGGTCGTGTCGAAGTCGTGTGGGGCGGCCACAGGAAAAGAAAATGGGTAGTGCACGTACTTATTCACTATAGTAAGTAATCCTGCACAGTTGACCAGTCTCGACAGATACCCATTGAGACTTTCAGAGAGAAAGAGAGAGAGAGGGAGAGAGGGAGAGATATTAGTGCGACAAATGCGTCGGACCAACTGAATCGAACATTACCTGTCTGTCCCAAGCGATATGTAATATGTAACAACAATATATGTAACACCTAACATAATACAAGAGATGGACCCATTAATTAACATTCGTAGCTGAAGCTCAAATAACAGAGCCACAATCTAATCCATTTCGCAATAGACGTTCACTTCTCATCCTCTCTACGCGGCGAACGGACGTCGGTTATAAAGAAATCTAACTGCATAACATTACTCCTTGCGGGACATCACCACTTAAGCGTGACCCGCAATAAACATCGCCACATATTCGAGATAAGAACTATCTTATACTGGTGACCTAACGTCAGAATCCATTAATACTTGGCCCCCGCTAACAAGCACCGGTGTTTAGCTGCCGATTCACCGTACACTGGTGTGTGTGGTAATAAGGTGGATATTGTAACTGTACCTAGTTTTATGGCGGTTTCACTTGTTAAGTTTTAATAACATAACACACTTTGTACCTGTGACTAACCGGTAAATTAAAGTTCGTAAGCATTACTGGTTTCCTGGCAGTTTATAATTTGAATGTGGAATAATTTTGCTGTCATACAAACATTTTTACACTATCATGCTTATATTCCTGATGTGCTAAACAATATTAGGTACTAACTTGTTTATATACATATCACTATAACTAATATTTAAGTCTCAAGATATAGACAGCAGCTAAATTAGCTACTGCATTTTCATTTTAAAATTGCGCGATTCCTAAATACACACATATAAGGACATTGAACATTGACGCAATAGAATCCTGGGTATTCTAATTGAAATTTGGTTAAACGTAGACCTTCGAAAATCAGACCAATATATTAAGATATTTTTTCTCATTAAATAAAAAAAATACATTAAATGTATCAGCCTCTATAAGATACATTCCAACGGACACAGTCTAATCCATGGTGAAACTCGATAGCTAGACAAACAAATTATGATTATGAAGAAGCGCGTCAAAAGTATATGTGATGGAGATGTTAATCTCATACGAATAGCCTAAAATTTCAAAAATACATCGTACATATCAAGTGTAGTATAAAATTAACTGAAATATGATCATACTATGATCTTAAAATACAGTGAAATATAACTTTATGTCAGAATGGCTTCATCCATTTCCATTATTGTGGATACCAGGTGACCTCAACATTCATAACAATTTCTTCACGTCAAATTGAATAAAATACTCATAAAACTGTTTGATCTGGCGATAGAAAAGTATCCACTATCTAGTGGCGTAACATAATAATGTAAAGAAATTCTAAAATAATTTAATATACAGGTTGTTATAGATTTCTTTATTTGTATGATATTAACGATTTGAACCACGCGTTGTAAATATAAATCATAATATAATAATATATAATATAATGTTATTGATTTAATTTATTTATAATTACGGTTGTGATAATTGTATTGTTAGATCTCAATATAATTTATATAATCGTTTTATTGAGATTTTGGCCATGTTTATTACACTGTTTGGCGTAGAGCATTTTCTGTGTGCACTGCGTGTACATAGCGATTTAAGTTATCCAAATTTATTTCATACTAGCTATCTGCCCTAGCTTCACTCGTGAATAACTTAAACACTAAAATCTTCCACGGGAATCGCTCAATCTACTATTGAAAGGCACATGAAAATGCGTTTAAATACAGTTTGAGAAAATATTTTATCACATACAGAGAGACAGCTTTTGGGGTTTTTGTTTTATAGTAAGTATGGATAGATGAGAACATATTTTGGGTCTAAATAGACGTAGATTGTTTGCTGGGCGACATCATTCTTATGCCGAAAGATTGTTTTTAAAAATAAAACAATAAAAGTTATCGCCACGAATGACATCACCATGTATTGAAGGTTATATTGTATTGACAAATTGGTTCAGATATTATTGCCGAATACAATCCGTTGGTTTTCTATGCTAATGTGTTCCGGTGTTATGTGCCGTGAGAACAAACCGAAGGCTTACGAACACTTTTCGTATTCGTGTCTAATATTCATTAGCATATTTCTCTTTATTCCATGTCTCCGTCGTGTTATATTATTGTTCATGTTATCGATCTGTTGACAACTTTAGTCTTTGCTGAGATGTTTTTATACTTTTTTTAGTAGTCAGATTTTATAAGGGGCAAACAAGACTCGGAATCTCTTTACGACCACCGACATTCATAGACATCCGCATTATTGTTATGCAGATGCGTCGCCCTGCTTTCTCCTCCCCTCCAATGGACCATCTTTTCAATTATTGCTTTATTGTAGAATAGTTCTTAGGTAAAACCCTTAATTTTTATGATTGTATGTCGTTTTCCAGTACTTACTAGCTATATTTTCCGATTAATCGATAGAACGCACTATTAACACTTGAATAAATAAATGAACTTTACATATTTTTTTCCACAAATTCAGTGGGAAAGGCATATAAAGTTTATTTATTTATTCAAGTGTTAACATGAATTTCTATCGAGATGTGACAATACATTCAATCTCCTAGATGAACATTTTTTTTGGAATAAAGGGACAAACGAGCCATCAGAGCCTTTTGATGAGTACCGATGACCATGGACATTGGCATGATTGTTACGCACATGCATTGCCCTCCTATCATCCCTGTCCCCCAAATGGGCAACCAGCTACTCACAAACCGCACGAAACGCAACAGCGATGCTGTCACTCTACGCCGGTATCAAAAGCGAGCGAGAGGTATTTCCCCGGTCGTACCGGCAAAATTCCGTTGCGCATGCATGGTGTGACTGATCATGATACTACGTCGACCTATGCAGCATGGCATTTCCTCTTTCTAGAACTAAAAATGCACTATTTTCAATAGTTAGCGATAATGTAGTGATAAAGCTTATCGTTTAACTTATTATCATTACGATGTGCCGAAAGTCTAACCAACAGTAACACCTGTGACTTAGAAGTAAGAATCTAGAAGAACCGACTAAATGGTTACCAAAATATTCAGACTCAAGCGTAATCACATTATCTATAAAAGGCAAAACTGCATAATTTATCTCCTACGTTAGGTAATCGGAAATTTATAAAAAAAGCAATTAAAATACCATATCGTCTTACTATGATTAATGACGAACGGAGACACCAAGCGACTGATGAGATGACATAATAAGCGTCAGTCATTTTATATCTGATAGACGTAGACGGAGAAAATAAGTGAGCGCTGATAAATGAATATCCTCATTGCCTTGTTATCCGTTTGTATCCGTACGTTTTTATAGTATAAGGGACCAAGACGCATTTCAAGTCCTTTTAGGACTACCGACCTGAATTGATTTCGACATAAATGTAACACAAACGTTCTCTCTCTTTCCTTTCTGCTTTGACTGACCGGAGGCTCACAACATGCAAGAAACAAACATCATAGCTGTCATTTTGTAAATGTACTATGGGAGTGAGAGATACTTCCCCTGTAGTGTCGGCCCTTCATCTTCCTGCTACAGTGTAGCATAGGACCTTCGCTGGAAGAATGTGTTGTTCAAATATTATTTAAGTTGGTCAATCGAAGTGGTCCAAATATACTCCATATTTTAGTTCCCAGACAAATATTTGATATGAAATCGTTAGGTAACATAATTAACACGAAGATATGCTGCCTTGACTGTCCGTCGGTCAACCTGTCACGCACAGACAGACAACGCACAGCCAAGACTCGTGTTCCTAGCAACTTGAAATTTGCTACAGATTCTTTTCATGATGTGTAGCATGTAGTGAGCACAGAGGAAACAATTTTAGATATTTCACCTCTAAGGAGGTGAAATAGGAGAGGAGTTTATGATATAGTATGACCGGATGGTAGTACCATTATGTGCGTGTGAAGCTGCGGGGCGGTGCTTTTTATTTTATTACAAAAGTTATACAGAAATTTTGGCTGCACAAAATTTGATGTATACTTTTATTGATTTAATGATTATATATTGCAACTGTAAATCCCACAATCAAACCGAATGCATCGAAGATAAAAAATTAGGTTAGAAAAGGTAAAACAACATTGTATGTAAGAGGCCATGCCTCATTGCAACCGAATTGGGCCGGCACGACCGGGGATGTACCGCTCGCTCACTTGACACTGTCCAAATGTTCTGCTGTTGTGTTTCGTACGGCTTGTGACTAGCTGGCCGCCCATCGGCGTGAAGGAAAGGAGCATATTTGCGCAACAATAATGTTGATGTCTATGGGCATCGGTGGTCATAGGAAGGCTCTTCTTTCCTGTTTGCCCCCGAATGGTATAAAAAAGAAAAAGAAGGAAATTCTTTAAAAAGCTGCTCAAAATGTGCAAAATGAATACATACACGTCAACCTACTCATGGGTGAAAAGATTTTTGACAAAATCAATATTGTTGTATTAGATGTGACCGACCTTCGTCCGATGCAATACTGTCGGTTGGAGGTGCTATCGGAGATGACTCGTCGTTACTTCCGATTTCATCCATAGACTAGAGACTTGGTGCCGTGACTCAGATATCAAGTATCAATTACTAACTTCCACTAATCTTAGTCACCTACAACAAGCGACTTTCTTAATTTATGAGTAGTTTTCCCCCACGAAAAGGTTTTTGCGCACTGTCACTAGTTCCAGGTGAGGTGAGGTGAGGTGTTTATGAAATGAGATGAAAAGAGAAAGAAACAGAAGCCCGCGGAAGCTATTGGCCATCTTTAGTTATTGCCTACATATTTACACAGTATAAGAACTGAGTATGCTTACATAATGAGTGTTTATTGTTATGGCGGCTAAAATTTTATAAACTGTAATATGTTCCTCCCACAGTAAGACGGTATGTTATGTGAAACTTGCTGACATTTCTTTGTTTCCCACTATACATCTCCCTGTGCAAAATTATTAGAAAGAATTAAGTTCTAGAATATTTAAATGATCATTCACAATCCACTTAAGCTTTGAACTTTTCGCTCCATCAATAAAACAGATGCGTGGATTTTTTTATGGTATTTTTGACGATTTATCACAAGCAGCTGAACTGTCACTCAATGTTTACGATCGAGCCTCTTTAGCGTTATAATACTTACTAATCCTTTACTTCCGTTTGTTGTGACGCTGCCACTTGTCAGATTAAGCCACTGATCTCAATACTTTATATAGATAGCTGATACATAAGGAGGAATATAAAAATATGAGTCTAAACTGAAGGCCGTCAACCCCTATGAATATTGTTGAAAAAAATTAAATATTGTTACGAATGCATGAATCCTTAGAGTTTTCACTTAATTGAAATTTAAGAAGTGTTATGACACTTTCGTTAGCGGTCATTTCAGTTCTATTATATCGGTAGCGCTGGTGTTTATTCCAATGGCGTCAATGGCGGTCTACTGGATCAGCAGTCCATAGGCATTGAGGTCAGGGGATTGAAAGCTGAACATGAACAAAACAAACAGTCTGGCTACTTAAAGCGATTGGAAGAGAAAAGACCTCACGTGAGACATTTGACATTGTTTCTTTTCATAAAAATATTGTTTTTTTTTTTTCATAAAAAGAATGTCAAATGTGTAAAGCGTCGTATTATACAGTTATCAGTAAATACTTCACTTATCACTTCGTTCATAGACCTTATTCTGACAGGTGAGGGGAGGTGACGTTTTAAGGGTTATTTCCGCATCACAGCCGGCAAAACAGTCATCGTGGCGGTAGGGGAAATGCCTCTGCACTTAACATCAATGTAGTGTGAAGGGTTTCGCACTTTTTTGTAATAAAATATGTTTGTATGTTTCTCTGGTACTCAAATCAAGGTAAATCCTGTAAGGATCGTGTTGCGGTTTTAACTACCAATCCTATGAAAAAATGACCATCTCGCCTATTATCCCCGAAGATTGCCCAGGCGACTAGCGGTCTTAACAGGGGACACTCGTACTGTTACACCACAAAGGCGACATAAAATTATAATTAAAATCTCAAGAAAAAGAAACTCCAATGAATACGATATATACCTAGGCTATTCTCTCATTTACAGTATACATAATGTTTAAACATAAAGGTTCCCCTTTATATTTATATGTATATCATTAAATTTTCACTATCATCATTAAATTTTACATCAAAAGTAACAACACGTTTCTACTATTCATTATGTTGAATTGCATGATGAAGAAGTGTATAGAATGATATTGTTAGGAAGTTTCCTAATTAGGCACGTACAACACACTTTGTCAGTCGCAAGCCCCGTACAGGCTGAACCTCGGATAAGACGGATTAGTATCAATCATAACCACAAATTGGTTGCGTCGGCTACTAACACATACGAGTAATACTTTTTGATTGAGTTGTGATTGTCGCGCCACGCGTTACTTATAACACACTTATAAGTATTAACAAATGCTTTTCCGTTCATACTAATCTATTACCAATGTCACCTAGTGGTCGGTATGTATAATTCAGCATTAATTCCTGTCCCGGGTCGGACCAAAAAGAAAAACTGTTACAGGGATCTTTCAATTGTTAAACACAGTCCGAAGTCGGGAAGTATTGTGTCTATGGTATGCTATCGGCCTGATCTCTCTTCGTACGTGTCGGACTACTGTCCCATCGTATTGAGGAAAGAGGGAGTGCACTTGTTACCGAGCACACGCTTGAACAGTAAAATATGTCCTGCTCAGATAGCTGAAAAGATGTCCTTAAGGAGGACGCTGACGTCGGCATAATTCGAGTGGGGGACATTATAATTGCTAAGTTACAGGCACGTCCTAAACCTTCGACAGATTATACAATACCACATTATGTGTCGATGTTATGTATTTTTTCGAAGTTCTCTAAGTTTTTCTCAATGTCAAATAAACAATATTTAATCAACTTTAATCAGGAGCAATAAAGATTATAAAATTTATTGATGAAATTCATAAAGGTTGTTAATGCGGGTTATCTATCATATCTAAAGTAACGATAATATGGAGCCATTTTACTTCTGGTTACGTTGGTTGATATCTAAGTAAATCTTGGCAGCTGGTGAATGTTTAATAACCTAACGGGGCACTCAAAATATGTCCAGTGTCTGTTCTAGCTACTAGGTGATTGCGTTTAATTTTACACCCTTTTTTCTATGTGTACTTGCGGTACGTGGTAAACGTTTACAAATCAAATGTTTGAATTATAGTGGTTGCTTTTAAGAACAACTGTTAACCCATAGATACAACAGAGTTACACTCGGGCGTGTAAGTGTGTGCTTGTATCTCTTTAGCATATGGCCTTGAGGTTGCTTGTGTAAGTCTATAGTGGCCCCCGAATACTTCAGGAAAGAGTTTGTATGTGAGAACCATTATAGAGTAAGTCTACTCATTACTCTCGGGTTGCGAGTTTAGCTATTTCGTGGAGAAGATAATAATGTTTTCTAATCCATTGCAGTCTTAGTGTATTAATAATTATGGAATAAATCAATAAATCGAAGAATGTGCGTATTCCAGTGTATATAACTACACATAATGTAAAACTTTAACCTTCTACGCAGTTTGATAAAAGTACAAAATATTGAATTTTGTTATTTACTTGGAGTATAATTAATGCTGGTAGTTTTTGCACCCACTATAGTCATAATAATTTGATGTATTATTTAACATTGCAGCCTTTAAGTGCTGAAAGAACATCCAAAAATTTGGTAAAAGATTGCAAAATCTGCTCAAACACTTGAGTAACTTCTTGTTACATTATATATTATCCCTTTTATCTTCGTGGGATTTTTGCAAAATATTCATAATATTAATTAAAAAAATCAAGGAATATCAACATAACAATAAGAACAATCAATTTAGCAACACAGCACACGAAATCAAAATTGTAAGTCAAATTGAATCAAAATGCCGTTCACCTGAGACCACCAACACAGAACATGCCTATTCGATTAAACCAAGACAGATCCAAATTTATTGGCCCCATTTGTATTGTTTCAATTAGGAATACCGAATTAAATGTATAGTGGAGACGCCCAAATTACTATATCTTCGTTAAAATAACTTTCTATTGTAGGTCGTTTATTATTTCTACATCAATAAGCTAAATTCCCTACAGCGATGGTGCCGCGTCTTGAGGCACGCCTATCGCCCGTTTCGGCAACTATTTTTTAATCGTAGATTTAATTTTAGATGTAGGTGAAACAATCGGACGATCTGTATAAATAATGTAATTAATTATTTAATTACCCGTGGTGTTATGTTTGCTATTAAGTGAATTGAATCTAGTTTTAACGTTTTGCTTGTGTCGGTTTTTTATTTTATTATTTTATGACATAATATTTGATATTTGTTTTTAGATTCCGGTCTTCACTTTGTTCTTGACAAATTCTTCGTTCTTAATCATTAATTTACAAAAATACCAAGATACATGATTTCACACTGAACTGTAATTCTAAAGCATGCGTGATTGTACACAAACATATACTTTTGAAACATTAACTATTTTTCACAACAACTCTGGTTTTTTGTAAATCAACAGCTTTAATGATTGGTATCCATAGTGCAATAACATTTTGATAATTATTTAGTACTATATGATCAAGAAATCAAATTCAGCCCTCTCATTCAATAAACTCGGAACAAACCTCACAATCAGGTCATTGATATAAAATAACTATTTCACATACAAATCACTTTCCTACCGCTACTGCCTCGTAACTATTGCAAAATTACACCTTTTCCTCGTCAGTTATTAATAACGGATTTTGTATATTAGTAATACGCCTATGGGAGTAATTTTATTGAACGCATATAAACAACTAATATTATACATCGCAGAATATCGATTTAATAATAGAGTGTGATTGACAGATACCACGTATGCCGAGGTAATTGATATGCACGTATCTAGATGAAGCAATATACTAAGTATAGTTTCCTTGAGTACTTACGGGATTTCTATATATTGATGAGTACCAAATAAAATAAGATTTTTAGGGTGCTTTTCGTTTTCTGGTAGTAATAAAATTATTGTAATTTAATATTCTTCGATTTATATTACAGTATTAGTGTATAGCTTGGTAATCAGTTTTACATATATTTATAATAAATACAAAAAAAAAAAATAACGAATGATATCTAATAATTAATTTATTATGAAGGTAGGAAGGAATCTCGAGATTTATACCTCATAAATTATTTTGTTACGTTTGTAGCATATGTATGTAGCATGCTTACAGTTTGTCACGAACTTTAAATAAATAAAGCTGTTGGTAGTTGCATATAAATCATTGGTGTTCTAGCACTGTTTCAGCTAGTTAACTCAGACACTTGACCCTTTTCAAAATAAAAGTTAATTAAAAGACAAAGCCGAAATCAAAGTTATTAAGGCCCACCATGTAAGTTTATTATTAAACTTACATGGTGGGCCTTAATACAATGAAACAAACAAAGCAAAGAATGTATCGAGCAATATCTACATTAAAACATCAATGTAAAGTAATAAAGCTTAATAAAAATTTACAGTGTTGTAGTTTTTTGGTAATAAAGTCATAGAAACCCGTTGGTTAATTAGTGTACTGGTGTTAATTAGAATAATTTGGCTTTCTCCATTGTAAAATAATGGCTATCGTTATCTACCTATCATCAATATTAATGGTACGATGAAGATGAGTGTTACAACGCATGATAAAATTTTACATGGTATTTTTGAACCATTGTTTGGTAAATTGATGAAAATCTAAGAATATCAGTCGGTTGATTCTTTTCTTTATTGAATACTTTCTGATCGTCGAATATTGTGAATTACTATGTTATGGCGCATGGGCTAATTTTAAAACAGCGGCTTTAGATCGATTTGGATTTGGTGAGGTTTTTTAGTTACTTTGGTAAAGACTCCGATTTAATCTTCATTACGTATCGCAATGTGCAAGAAAATAACAATATAATTAACCTATCACCCTACTGATTCTCTGTTCTATATTATATCCTTTTCACCTGGTGGTTTATTAGAGGGGTCTAATAAACCACCAGTCCCTCACATACAGCACGAAATGCGAGAGCATATCTGTCACTTGATATACCGAGCGAGAGGTAGTACCTCCCCAATCGTACCGACCCGATCCGGCTGCAATGTAGCACGGCACTACTTCTTGCTGAAAACCTGTGTTATTCACGTAACCCCTACGTTTCAATGCTACCGCCCTGGCTTACTTTAGCTAATGTATGGCAATAGTCGTAAAAAGCCCGTAAGAAATAAAGTTATTATGAGTTCGTCGCGTCCAATGACGTTCATTTCGGGGCATGCGACACCTCTGTAGATGTACATGTAATAGAAAGTAGTCAGCGATCGCGGTCAACATCCAGAATCAGTGGAAACTAACACATGCCGTGGATTCAATTGAATCATTCAACCGTTCGTTACAGTAGCGTCGGCAAAATAATATAACAAAATACATGTGCATTAGTGCTGTTTTCCTGGAAGTAATTGTTCCTTTGTATTATTTTTTGGATTGAGTGATCAATGTTCAATGAGTAACCAGCCTGAGGCCGCGGAACAGACAACGACCAAAACTATACCTCCTCACTATGATCTGTATCGTTCTTAGAGATGATTTATATACATTGTACACGAATTTCACCAAAAATACGCAGCCTTAAAATTTTAAATTATTTCACAACGTATTATCTAAATATAAACCATGACTTATAATAAATATATAAAAATACGTATAGAATTGACGAGCAGCTGGCCAATCGCATAGCAGTGGTATCGAACTACACAGCATTATCATAAGTTTAGATTTGCAATTTTGACCAAAATTGTGGAATTCAAT
Source organism: Eumaeus atala (assembly GCA_017140195.1). Classification (NCBI taxonomy): domain Eukaryota; kingdom Metazoa; phylum Arthropoda; class Insecta; order Lepidoptera; family Lycaenidae; genus Eumaeus; species Eumaeus atala. The sequence goes on along the minus strand of JAFELO010010640.1, from coordinate 684,920 downwards.
TGCGGTGAAAATGACATAAAATAGGAGATAAATATGACCAATACGTCATCACTTTTCTGTTGTTTCTTTTTCGAAAGAATCGAAGCATAGAAAGAATTTTAGGTATATATTTAACAAATATGACAAATAATACGTCATCATTTTTCTGATGTTTTTTTTTTAGGAAACGATGGAATCGAAGCAGAAAAAAGAACTCTAGGTATATACTTAATAAATATGACCAATAATACGTCATCATTTTTCTGTTTTTTTTTTTTCGTTCGTTGTTCGAAATCGAGGGAATCGAAGCAGAGAAAAAACTAGGTATACATTTAAACGAAGTTCCTGAAGTTGTAACAAACACTGTTCAATGAATACTCTGTGATTAAACATCTAGATAGTTCAAACATTTTTTAAAATACCTGGGAACCGAAATTGAGCCTATGAATAATTGTCATATTTTTTTTAAACTAAAGGTTTTCTTTGAACATCCTACTTTTGACACGAATATGCACCTGATTATGGTTTGTAAATATTCCGACTATCCGCGACTTATAGTCACACTTAAAATTACAGACCTCTATAAATAAATCATTCACACATTAAAGAAAATGTAAAATTCATTAGGTTTAAAATTGATATATAAGTAAATATTTTATTTGCTTTCGATTAATATTTTCATTTAAAATAACAGAATTTGGTCTATTAGTACTAAACAAAAATTCACAGGGAATTCTCAACATTTCATTACGTAAAATCTGAAAATATTTTGCATTTTTGGTTCTGTAATATAGCCATATTAAACATATAGGAAGTGAAATTAACAAATATTTTTATTTAATTAATTGTATAATAAATAATTTTAATTATATTTGAGATATTCTTTAAATAATTTATTTGATCACTTATTATTACCACTTTTGGATATAGGCCTCTTTCAACGAAAGCTACTACTGCACGTAGATCGTCTTCCCTCTTGGCGAACGGTCGACCAACACTTCGTAGAGACATCTGGTGTTGGATCTCTGTGAACGTTGGTGCTCCCTTACTACCGTGTGACCCGACTTTTACTTTGGCCGCTATTCAAAAATATTTGAAACGGTTTATATATCACTTTATTTAATATAATTTCTTATAATGTAGACCATACATTAGAACTAATTACTCTACACGAGTGAGTTTCAATTTAATTCTGATACCTGATTTTGTTCATCGATGCGGACGAAGCCGCTCGGCGGACAGATGTCAATGGGACACTGGCTTTTTGTAATGTACAACTCGTGTCAGTGAGAAAGTATATTGCTTCGTCTTAAGTTAAAAAACACTCATGTGCTTGTATAATAAAAGTGTTTTGATAGCACAGGTCGGAATGAGGAAACCAATATGCGTCCACATGCTTACGTAATATCTCCATAAACTGATGGTTATGCCATCGCTTTTCGCTTGTCTTACATGTGCTTTGCCTTTCTTTTACCAATTCCTCTATATTAGGTAAGGATACGCCATCCTACCCATATGAGACATTTTTAGTAGATGTTAGGGTTATCACGGTAACTAGATTGTAGAGTAGAAATTTTAGAGCAGAAAGTCCTGCATGCAGTTGGTCAGGAACCTTCATGTTGTGCGTTAGATACTTAAGCGTGCAATAAAAAATATATCATCTAAGTTCGAAAAATTCCATTTTCTAGCCATATAAATGTGGGATAAGTTCAGCCCCTTTTGCATTCAATAGCGTTTAGCAAAGGCCAGACCAAACATGTCTAGATCCTACTGTATAAAAGTGGAAAGAACTTAACCAAATGATTACTGTTTTGAGTTTACTATGCCGCTTAGTGCAGCTACGTGACCCAACGCTAACCACTGACATAAAGGACAAAATTCTGCGCATACCTGCTACAAATGTTTTCCGTTCCTAAAGTTTTTTGGTAAAATCATTGCTTAACCTCCTTCCCTCCACTTAGTAAGCTTCACTGCGAGTATCTGTGCGCTTTTCTTGCTTTCATACTCGGCTAGTTACAAAAAGTATTTAATAACTTATCATCAATTCTAGGAACTAGGCATTTCCAATCATAATTAAGATACTTAGATTAAATACAAATACATTAATATTGTTTTTCAAGCAATTACCGATGGCGAGATATTTCTAATATTCTAACAAAAAAATGAATATTGGACATTCTTAGATATTTAATAGCTCTACTAGTTATGTTGTTAGTGCGTATTCCGAATGCCTCGCTCCGAGACACTTTTCGAACCGGCACTTACGTATGACTAATTTTCTATCAATTGTATGTCATACGAATGTTTCCATAGAAATCATTTAAGTACTGCTCAGAACACTTTCACGGAGGCTCGTTTACACGGACACATATAGGTGTGTTCTATCGCAATACAAGTTTATTGATTGTGGATGTATGATCAATAAAGACAGCTATGTTTTGAAATATTTTAAGAAAACAAAACTTTTCAACAGGACATCAATATTCAAACTTTATTGTTCTTCGTCATGTTGATTTAAGTATCTATATTTTTATTTTATTGTGTGCACTGGACTAAATTGTGTTTCTTTTTCATTACAGGTACTACATTGGTGAATAAGTATGGTCTACGCTAAGACTTTTTACCTTTTACACTTTTATTTTGATGCTATCTTGGAGATGAAATCCGCGGTGCCTGTAGATACACCAAAATATCACAGCGATATAATCCATATATAACATTAATGTTCCGTATTAAATTGCAAAACTATGTTCACAATAAAACAACTAATGTGTACTAATAAGTTATTTGAGCCAGTGCTAACACGCGAGTAGCGCGCTTATGTAAGCGCGTCACCGCCACTTCCCCCATTACAAAACACCACTAAACAAGATTTTTCTTCACAAAACCCGTCCACTGACATTCTTACTGTGACTCATAATCGCTGGCAAATCCTTTTCTTACGAAACAACATAAAAATTGCATGCGTAGTGCGCAACGAGCTGCGATCTAAATAGTCTAGAGATTTAAAGGTCTTGTGTCAATTACAAAACTAATTACTGCACAATGTGCGCTCTTAGCTAAATTAATTACCGGCTATTTTATTAAGGCTCTTTAGTTTTTATACAATAATTAGAAGCTATTGCAAAATTGTTAATTCACGTGCATTCTCTTTGCGTATAATGCTAATCTAATGCTAGCGTAAAAAATAGCGTATATAGAGTGTGTGCGTGCACGTGTGTGTGTGTTTGTTTGTCTCTGTGAGTGTGTGTGTGTGTGTGTGTGTGTGTGTTTGTTTGGTTTGTACATAAAAAAATAACCTGGTACCATTATTAATTTTTAACGACGTCATTTTACTCATATTTTATATATCTTCGTTGTAGTTACTCGTCTGTTTACTAACAGTTTGAAAGAGCTACGCAGTATGTCAATACATGATGCCCTCTCCACGCGTGTCCATGTAACAAAATACCGGAGGTTGCTATATCACAGGCGTGACGCGGGCTTTCGTAACGCATGTCACTTGTAACTTACTGTGAGCGTACGAGATAAGTAGCGTTGATCGAATTGACTTCCATTTCCTCGTATAAAGATATATTTAGTGTTCAATCAGACTAAAGAATAAGTTTTCGATTTACGAAAGTACATAAATACCTATTAAGTAAAACAAATTAAATAATTCCATTGTGACGAGCTAGCCTACATGTGTTGCTTAGTTTTATTTCTTTATTTTATTAAAAACACAATGAAGAACAGTTACACTACGGTCACGGTGTATCAAAACCCACTAGGGTTTGTCCTAGTCTTTTAGGCTTAATAAGCAATATGGTTACCATATTAATATAATAAAGCTGAATAGTTTTTGTTTGCTTATTTAATCGGAAATATCTGTAATAACAATTCGGATTTGTAAAATTATTTTTGTTTATGATATTTCTCTCCTCATCAACCCGAGTATATCATTTTGGAGTTGACAAATAAGTTAAATAAATACAATTATAATAAATTTCGTAATTTATATATATAAGACAGTGAAACAACATTTTCCGTGTCTAAAAAGATACCGTTTGTAAATCCTTGCATAAGATGTAACATGAACTGGCGATATAAGAAAAAAAAACACAATAAAAATCAAGCATCGTCTAGCTTTATAAAGTGTTAATTATTAAAATTCAGTTTCCATTAATCAATTTGTGACGGCTGGCCATTTGAAATAATCAGCAGTATGTAACTAAAGGTATTTCCGTAGAATATACGTAATCGATTTGTGCTGCTTACTGCCTTCGGAGTTTCAAAGCGGAATTTAAATTTTGTTTATGATATCTCAACATTATATTTATCTGTGGGTCAGCGGTCAACGGACAAGTGCGTTCGTATACACTATACTGGAAATACTTATGGGTGACGTCGCCGTCGCTATATCAAGGAAACCAAATTTTGATTGATAGAAGTAAAAACATACAAACCAAAAGATATCTGTGCGTGTTCGATTTTCTCATAATCCGCTAAAAGGATGATTGTGCGGTTGTCGCCAATGTATAGAGCGACTTTTGATGAAGGTTTGAGTTAGTTTGTTAAGTTAACAAGCCTGCCCTTGTTATTCACGGGAGAAGTCGAAATGAATATGTATATTATAGACAGATATAGTGCCATGCAGACAAATTGAGCCACCGTGGCCGTGGGAGTACCTCCCTCTATCGAGTACTGCCAGCCAACAGTGACAGCTGCACAGTCACGTTTCGTGGGTTATCTGAGTTTCTTCTCATCTTGAAGTATAAAAATGAGAAGAAGAAAGGTGAAAGACTTAAGAATTATTATTAATGTTGTGCTGACCATCGCAGTATTTCTCAGCGTTGTATCTCAGGATACATTAGTATGACTATTTTAAGATACAAATGTAAATAAAAATGTATTTCTAGTTATTTAACAACCAACCCCTTTTGTTCAAGCAGTTCATCTATAATATATTTGCCTGGAAGTTATAGCTTTAGAGCGATTTTTAGTATAAGATTTTTTGATAAATATCCTCAACGAATAAAATTACTTATATATTAGTTAACTGCGTTAATAAGGTTATTGATACATCTATACCGATTTCATGTCACAACTTTTATGATTGTTGTGTCACTAAGTCGCAATTGAATCTTCTGGAAGTCTATTTGGCATTTCTATTTTCTTATGCTCTACTTTCAGTAAATTTTATTCACAGTCGTGCTATCATGTTGTAGTGTTGCGCAGACGACAAACTGAATCTGTTATGTGTATATAATGTAGCATTGGTTCTATTGTGTGTGTAGGTGATGTGTCAATACATTCTCTTTTGTCACGATCTTGTGATACGCTGACGAGGAATAATCTGGAGCAACAACCTGCAAAGCACGACCTAAGTCATTATTTACAACAACGTGCTTTTTGATTTAGTGACATACAAAACTTATCCAGTTCTTTAATATATTCTTTCATACGTTGAATTAGTCACTTGTGTCCGCTATCTATAACTAAGATAATATTGTAAACTTTTTAACTTTATTCTACTATGACTAATAAGATCCCCTCTTAGAAATTTTTGATTCGATCTTGAAAACTGTGTCAATAACAGAAACCTACACTATTCATAAGTAACATTGGCTATGTTTTATTATTTGATTGAACTTTTTTTTGCTGCACTACAAAATAGGTTTGGGTTTAGCAGACCCGTATCCATTTGACCCGTATTATATATTTTACTAGCGATCCGGTCCGGCTTCTCTCGTGAATATTTTGTATACTGAAAATTACATCGGAAATCGTTACATCCATAGATGAAAACCGCACAAAAATCTTAGATTTTGAGAAAATCCGTCACATACATACAGAGCTTTTGATGACTTTTTAAAACTATAAACAGTATATATCTAGCAGCTATAAAATTAATATTAAGTTATAAATATATAACTTAAGTTATAAGTTTAGGTGTTGCGGTTATTTTAATACGAACCTGTTTCCCAGATCTTCTACCGTCAAGTTTTTTATGGTATAATTACAATTATATATGATATGTGACTAATCTCCTATTCATTACGGCGAGGAAACAAATCAATGATAACCTTCTCGATGACAAAGAATAAACCTTTTTATCGAAATTTCCACTTTCCGTAGCACATCTGAAGCTACACCAATTCATTACGAAACAGACTCGTAGATTTACCCTTTATATCAATTATTATATTCTAACACTAACGCCCTCCCCGGGAATTACTCAATCTTTGGGTGGAAAGTGCATGAAAATTCGTTGGGTAAATTTGTAGAGAATCGATATAATACAGACAGATATTGATTTTCATGACGTTTCGAGGCTGAAATCACTTCCTGTGCCTCCTATTGTACTAGATAAATTCGTTGCGGCTTCCAAGACCGATTTGGCATTTTCCTCGCACTCCGGTTTATGATTTTATCGGGGGTCACAAGTAGTAGCCGCTGCAGGTCCTGGAGACACGTGAGTAGCAGCTGTGGGAAAGTGCGGTGGGCCAAGTTCGCATTAGTCCGTGCTATTTATGTCGATTCCGAATCCATGCAAATACTAAAAAGCAATTACTATCATGTTAACCGCTTATCGGGTTTTACCATAATGAGGAAATATTAAAAAAATCGGGATCTAAAGAATTCAAACGGATTCAATAGAAACTAGATAAAACGTTGTTCAAATTTGTATTGTGAAATATTTATTTATTACACACATAAGTGTGGAAAAAAGCCAAAGAATAGATGTTGATTAAAATATATTCAATAATCCGTTATTATAAAAAGATTTTACGGCACGAATGTGCCACTATGTATTCTATGTGTACAATATTATGACATGATTTTCAATAACAGGCGGATGTAATATGATTACTTTTTGTTGTTGACTATTAATTTACAAGAGTCATATACGTCATCGTACAGGTGAATGTTATTTATAAGCCTTTTGTTAATTTATAGTACGTTACCGTTTTTTGATGAAGAGGAAATGGTTTAATGTGCCTTGGAGGAAAATGTTTAACGGTGTCGCGAAGTGCAGTTTGCATGTCTCGGAATACAATGATATCAGGCGATTAAGAAATTACCTAAATTAAAAGTTCCGCCTGTAATAAGCAAAAGTCTATCCTTAAATTTTATTTCCGTTCATCGTATATAGAGATATACAGATATTACTACACTCGACACGTGAGTAGGATTGTTCGTTTTTTTATTTCATTCGGATTCATTCAAAGGTCACTAAATGAATAAATGAATACATTTCATTCATGGCTCTGTATTATATAGTTTTTGTAATTAATATATGTTATAGTTACTTCATAAACCATAAACAATAAATTTTACGATTGTATTTTTACTATTTTAAAATGACACTGTATTTAAACGCCACCCGCTGTCAAATAGTTTTCCCACAGTTTAACAAACCTGTATCAATAGAACCATTTACTATCATATTCTATTCTACCTTCTATAATATTATATACATAAAATTTATTATATTATAATAGTAATTTTGATTTGTCCTAATATATTCTTTTTTGTAACTTACTTTCATTATATTGATTCCATATAACCACACCTCTTTATTCGGACTCCGGGGTGACCCACATTATCAGTTGTAGGTAAAAAAAAAAGGTTTTTTTTCTTTCTGATTTATATACTTGTTGATCTATCAATCATTATAAATAAAAGAAGCAAAAAATCATTTGTAGTTTTATGCTTAAGCACTCCGGTATTTTACCGTTATACTTCTCTAAGCTGAATGAATTCGTGAATATGTGAGTGAACTTCAAATTAATGTTAACAAAATCAAAGTTGGCATCCGACGGACAATCAGGCAATTCTGCCTAGTCAAGTGACATACTTTTGATTCTTGTAGACAAATATTACGATAAAAGGTAACATTGTTTGTCTGTGTAAAACGATTTTTTTACGTTTGGGCGGGAGATTGTGCAAGAAGTGTTGAACTCTGGTTTCGGAGGCTTACATTCACTGTGGGTCACTGCGCCAACAGAGTCAGAATTAACTTATAAATAATATTTTAATACTTACACATCATTTCTGGAAAATTAACTAATAATGAGAGTCTGATTTATACATAAATATTTTTATTAGTATTTTTTTTTTATATCAATGTTAAATTGTAATATAAAAAATATACATTGACTATGAGCGTTTGGAAAAGTAGAGAAATTGGTTAAAAAAAATTGATCTATGACGTAAGATAATAAGTTATTATATTTTCCCGTGTCATCTCCATTTAGCAAGATAATCTACATCTTTAGTCCTCGACTGCACAAAAATTAATAAACTATATCATTATTTGTAACGTTTGTGCTTAGTCTAATATACTTAAAATTTATTATATAAAGTTCAATGATTAACGATGTCTCGGTATGTATCGATTTATGATCAGAAGTGAATCGAATGAAATATCGATATTAGTTGATAAGTCACATATCGAGTGATGTTATGATCGTAATTGGTTCGCGTCGCTATTTGTACACAATTTAAACCAAATTTGTACATTTACACATTATGGCCAAAAATAATATTATGTTTATAATTATAATTTATATTGCTATTAAAAAAGAATTTCAGGCAAGATACGCTATTTATAAATTAAATATTATCCTTATGACAAATTTATGATGGTTTTAGCCTGAATCTACTGAAATCCTACAGTACCATAAATATGTAGACAGTGTTATCGACATGTCACAAGTAAAGATGTTGATTATCGCAGTAGCGCCCATTAAAAGACGTTTCTCTACAGTTAACTAGTGGACGGAAAATACCTGCTTAATGTGTCCCAGAGCCTGCTGCAATGCACTGAGGCATTCGGCCAAATTAGACCAACGCATTCGGGTTCAGTTTGTCGCCCACGCCACAAACACCCGCTGATGCGATTCTTGCCGCTTGGGTCAGTTGGTCAAATTTAGACTGTCTCACTAGGTTACTGATAGGTACTCAAATGTCATCATGGTCTGATTTCTCATAGACAAGCCAAGTAAAAGAAAACCTGGTACAAATCAGAATAACGAAAAATGTAAACAATTCAAAATTTAAATATATATTTTTTACTAATCGCGACACAACACACTTGGCCGTAGGTAATATTATACCGTGTTTAAAATTCCGAGAAAAAAAGACCATAATAATGATAAGCTCGTCGTGGTGAATATTGACTACAGCGGCCGACCTCATCTTGGGAAGTGTAGCATCGCGCAGTTGTGCGGGAAATATTATGGTCTATGAGTGTGTTTACAGAAAATACGTAATAGTAGTTATTACTATTATATGGTAATTCTCACGCATAGTGATTTACTAAAGCTGTCGTGTAGTTCCGGAAGTGTCCGGTGGCCAACTGAGAGAATACGGTAAACTTAGGTAACCTACATAACCTCTGGTTTTGTCGCTTTCGGTGTTTACCAAATTTAGACTGCTCATTTGACCACTTAAAAGGGAGACAGCCAGTCTAGCGTAGTGTTATCAGTGGTGTTGGTGAAAGTGTTGGTTTCCCACTCGACGTTTCTACTATGCCACGGTGATTCATCATCATTAACCTGCTTTCGTTCAATCGAACACATTCGTGTGTGACTGTCGGGTGGGCGGAATATGTTATCGGTACCGGTTCTGCGCTACAAGTGCGATGGACGCCATCTGCATAATCATCATCATTGTTATAGGGTTGTCAAACGAGCAGTCTGAGCATATCAAGGCTTATGCAGATGCACTACCCTCCTATCCCCAAACTTAGGTATCTTTTAGGTACCATTTAGTGCACCTGCTTTTCCTACAATGCTGCTGCATAATGCCTATAAAATATGAGCTTCATTCACTATGTCACGTCACGTAGGAAGTCGTCTTGGCGTTCCTTGAAAGAGGCCTAATCCTGCAGTGGAACGATAAGGACTGGCAATGATGGCAATGATACCTATGGCCTTTTAACTGAGCCTCATAACACCCCACGCGAGCGAACAACATTCATACATGTTTCCATGTAGTCAAAAAACTATTGGAAGGATTGTGATTTGAGCAGGAGATCGGTCGTCTTGGCGTTCATTGGAAGAGACTTATGTCCGGCAGTCGACTGATAAGGGCTGATAATGATGATCATAGAAACAATCCATACGATCGACAGTGAAGAATTTTCCCATGGAAAGGGTGCGTGCTTATTGATAACTGGCCTCAAAACTTAAAGTACTGTATTGCAGCCAGTGGACTCCATTCGCTGCAATACAGGCCAAACGAATAGGCTTCTTATATTTTTAATTGTTTTATATTTACGGCAAGACTATGTTATGAGGTAGTGCCATGCTGAAGTGCAGCCGAAATGGGACGGCACGATCTGGGTGGCAGATCTCATTCAAATGATAGCGCCTCCAAATGACAACTCCTATGTCGCATTCCTCGCGGTTTCTGTATTTCCGGTGGTCCATCTGTTGGAGAGGAGCATCTGTTTCACAACAAGCAAGTGGATTTCTATGGACTTGGGTAGGCTCTAGCTGCCCGTGTTCAAATATTATACAAAATAATAACAATTAAACTGTCTAGTTTAAGTACTTCTAACGAAAACCTGTACTATAAAGGTTTTGTTTATGAAGGTCGTTTGAAAACCGCTTCCCCTTATGAATTTTAATGAGAAAATCACAGTGTGATCGCCAACTGTATCTCAATATAATAATATATCTTAAATCTGTTCAATTTCCTGTATTCACAATAGAAAGCGCTATAGTTTCTCTTTTTTATTATATTTACATAACCGATATAACCGTGTGTATGGCAATAAAATGACTAAGAATAGATAGCACTATATGTGAATAAATATTTATATAAATGATACAAATATGTATCTATCCCACAAAAACCACACAAAAATAGTTTAAAACATGAAGTGTAAAATGTTTCTTGGGTCTTTAAAGCAGTATAGCAGTATTTTTCATCGTCTTATATTATTTGCCTAACATGAACTTGTATTTGTAGGTGATTTAAATAAAACGTCTTTTAGGATTTTATCGCGGATTGTGTAATTGTCACATTCAGATTTTTTTTTCAGAATTTAATTTTCAGGAGCTTTACAGCAACATTCGTGTGAGCTTAATACATCGATTTGTTGTAGACTTTGAATGAGATCTTAAAGTAGGCTCTATGGTTGTAACTTTTTTTACACTTATAAGTAACATATTATTAAACATAGAACGTTACTATCGCAAAATCTGCTTCTAATTCGATACATATTTTTATAATCTAAAATATCTTGATTTTTATTAGCTTGAACTCACTACTTATATTGTGTCTGTGTACGAAATCCGCCGATGTAAGTTTCACGTATCATTAGTAAATTTAATTTAACAATTTGCAAATTACCTCAATTAAGTTAGGATTGTATTTTCTATATTCTGATTAAAGTCACATTATGATTTTCAGACTAAATCACCATCAGCCACATTCTATGTTTCATAATACACCAATATTTTCCAACATCTTCACTGCGAATTTGCCATGGATAGAGCGATTCCCGAGAGAGAGTGTGTTAGTGTACAATTTATTCACGCGCGAAGCCGGGGCGGATCGCCAGAATGGTAATACAAAATTAATATATTATCGTTTTCTAGAGTAAAAGTCGAACTAGTTCAATAGTTCAATAGAGTAACAAATGAAAACACAATAAATCTTCAGTTACATAAAACTTTTGCGCAAGCTACATTTCACAGCCTAGACAATTATCATGGTCTCCAAAACTTCCTCGCATTGTTCGCAGGCCTAGATCAGAATCTCCAACGTAAGGAGGTCAGACAACCGAACAAACGTCACAGAGATTACTTCATCTCATCTCACGATCTCATCTCGAGCCACCTGTTCTCAAAATTTGGTCGTACGATTAGTTTAGATGTGTCTCCTCCATGAGTGGGCTATTATTTTGTTTTTATTGATTCATTTGATTAAAAAATATGATGTTGTATGGTTATTTTATCTCAGCAGTTGTTAATGTCTTGTGGTGTGCCCTCAGCTCTGTTCGTGTGAAAGGTATAAGAAAAAAAATGTATTTTGTTATAATGTTTTGTCAATTTTTAGTTTTTATTGTATTATTGTAATGACGTGTGATAATGTTAATATATTATTATACACAATTATGGTCTCTGACAAGGAACACATCGTTAATGGCGAATTATATTATGGACACAAATATTAAGTTTGTGAGTTAAGTTTTAGTCTCCTAAACGAATGCTATTCTAAGCATTTGTGCGTATGTATACGGTATGTATATATATATGGTCTCAATACACACATTATTAATATATTTTAGCTCTAGTCTAACGTATAGATGTTCTAATAGCTTGACATATATGTATTTTATTTTGGTAAGTTATACGAGTATATAAAGTTTTTGGGTAGTCATATAAATATTCAATCAATATGCAGGTGCATACCTAGCGGTATCTTTTATTTCATTAAATATTAACTAGATATTTTGTGGAAGATCCTTATTATGTTTCCATAATGGAAAAGGTAAAGCAATTATGCTAAAATAAAAAATGTATGTTTGTATGTTATACTTTTTATGCTTATCCATTTGGATGATGATTTTTATTTTAGGCATTTAAACCCATGAAATACAACTAGTGATATATAAAAAAGGTTGCGGAATTCCAATTCGTATACATTACACCGAAGTATTGATCTTATAGGAAAAAAGGCAGAGGCAGGTTTTTGACCGAAATCGGACGGAAAATTTTAAACTGTATTTGCGTCGTTCACTGACGAAAAGACGTGACGTGGCGATGACTATAATTCTATGAATATTTGTGCACTCAAAATGTGTTCACCGCGCCAAAAGAAGTTTCACTTCAATTAAATAGAAAAATAAAATCTAAGCGGACATACCTCTGTTAATTTCGAGAACAATTGTACCGGACTCCTCATCCTGTCGCTTGACCGCTTATCATAAATCTTCATCAAGATAAATGACATTTAGAGGTTTAATGGCTTTTCGATTTATTAATGTTGGTACTTAGAAATGTGTTTCGGCTGAATGCTTTTGTCATCGGGCTAATTAATTCAAAACTAAAAGCACACTTTAATTATACAATAAAAGAGAATATTTATTGTCAATATAAAACTTTCAATAGCCATTGTAATTAAATATGTAATTGTATTTTTATGTGTGTTATTTATTTTACGAAAGAACATGGCTTCCCTTTTGATAATGAAATATAAAACTGTAACGGTTTCTCGGCTTTTCCGTGCAGCGTACTTTTTATTGTACTTTTATTGATACATTCTATTACTACATGATAAGTCCGGTAGTAAATCTTGGGGACAAAATTATATTTGACGTTTATTAGTCTGTTAAAGGTATACTGTTTTGGTAGAATGAAACTACCGTGATATTTTGATGTTATTATTTAATTATAACCACTGCCTTCAAACGCATGGGGTCTAGAAAAATAAAAGTGCATATTACCATACGACTGTGTTATTTTGGAGTTTGGGAGTCCCGAAGAAAAGGGAAAGCCCATTTCAGTTAGCTAATGCGTCACCTGTTGTGAGTGATAGTCACTAGATGGCATCACCTGTTATTATATGATTTTTTCACATAGTACCAATGGTGTATTACGGTAAGGAAATTATTCAGGCTACCTGGCAATTAGCCCAATGGAAGCCCACCCTCCAGTGGAAAGGGAAAGGAGAGAAATTCACCTGTTCATACATAACAACAATGCAAATGTCCATGGGCGTCTAATATAGTAAATGTCTAGATATAGTAGAATCGGTAAACCACGTTTTAGCGATTCAAGCTTTTATCGCCTCCTTCAAATTAATAAAAAAGCGACTCATATTTTTCCAATTGTTGAAAGGTTCAAATGAGATATAATTAAAATGTAAGTGCCTCTTGGAGTAGTAAATATTTTATTTCAATTTTATCAATTCATAAAAGTGTTAAGTAATTAGACTGGAGTGTATCATTAAACTGAACACTGTAAAATTAAGTGAAAAGTAATTGTATTAAAATCATTTTACAAATGTGGTAGGTATCCAAAATCGGTATTTAAGTTACGGAGCAAACATTTTTGTTACTTATTCACTGAGGGCATATCACATGCACTGAATTCTAATGTTTTTCTAGTTCCAAGTCCTAAGACCTAACATTGAAGCAAGAGCTTACTATAAATTAACATAGCCATGACTTTTATTTTATACTAGCAGCGCCACGCTGTTACACCCGCGTAACTGAAGTTGTTTTGGCCATATCGCTATAAGATCGCTCATAACCTTCCCCAGGAATGTAGCTCTTATACATTTTTTTTTAAATCCGATCTGTAGTTCCAGAGATTAGTGGATTTAAATAAAAGCTTCAGCTCTATTATATTAGTATAGAAGAATATAGATTCTTATGAAGGAAAATATATAGTAAAATTGTCAAGTTACTATTGAGTATACCTATAAAAAGGAAAACAAAGTGTTGGTCGACCGTTCACCAGGTGGGAAGACGATCTCCGTACAGTAGCTTGTCCGGGATGGATGCGAGTAGCAGGATATCGGCCGTCTTGGCGTTCATTGAAAGAGGCCTAATCCTGCAGTGGACCGATAAGGGTTGGCAATGATGGTAAGGATACCTATGGCCTTTTAACTGAGCCTCATAACACCCCACGCGAGCGCACAACATTCATACATGTTTCCATCTAGTCAAAAAACTATTGGAAGGATTGTGACTTGTAGAACCTTATCACCTATTTATTTTCTAAATACCGACACCCATTAACATCGGGATACCTTACCCTCCATCAAGTCATTTACCCTAATGGGGCACTGAACGAAACACAATTTACGTCGATATCATGTGATCGAGAGGTACCGCCAGGTCTTGCCGAGATATTTCAGCTGCAATACAGCAGGAACTATGTTGTAACAGTTATGTTTTGAAACTTAAATATTGTATAAAAAAGTATATCTGTCATCTTTAACTATAAGGCTTAATGTTCTCTGTGTTGAAGAAATTACACTCCTTTTTGTCTTCGGTGTGGCTTGGACGACGGATTGATGTACCGCTGACGCTGTCTGCCTTCAGAAAATTATAGTTATATATAGTTAACTTTCCGCCGTGAACAAAACGGAAAATAAATAAATAAAAATTATATTTCATAAAAAGGAGCTCTACTCCTTTTAAGTTTTAACTATTATTTTACACTATATTATTCAAATATATTAAAGGTAGTGTTTTAAGTCTGTCCTGGATTGTGAATGTGGAAAGACCAATTGAAATAAATGTATATGAAAGTCTAACTAAACCTCTTATAGTCTCTTTACCCCCTTGTTAAATCCTACTATAGAATTATAGAATATGTCTTACTGGACTCAACACTAGCTGTCGCCCACTTCCGGTGTCACATCAAGGTTACGCTTAATTACACTCTTTCCACCGACATCTTAACAACGAACAAACAAAATTGAATACGTTATCAAATTCAAACAAACAAACAAAATTGTTTGTTTGATTTTGATAACATATTCAATAACATTTGTAGAGATCTGAGACCGTCAGGGGTCCACGAATATGCGCAGTGACGCAAGTAGAACTTTTGTCAGCCGAGCAAACATGCTCAGCAAACACTTACCGTCATCCTCCATTGTGTTTGTATTACCATAGAGCTACGTCTCACCACTCCCGGACAGTTACAGAATATATTTTTGCTCGGCGGGTCAAGAGGTGTGCTTGAGATACAATTTCTTGTTTAAATAACTGATACTTTTGGATATGCTAACGGTTTCTTGAACTGGATCATTGTTTTGGTAACAAGTCCTAAGAATGTAACATAACTAAGTAGCTTAGATCTGTCCTTACGTAGGTAAGTAAGTATTATCGATTCAACAAAGTATTATGATTTGAAATAAGAATTTAAAATTTAACAAAATAAGTCAATGTCCAAGTCATCTGTGGAGATGCGAACGAAAATGGACACGACTTCCGTCAGCGAAATGAAAGAGGTTTGAGTTGTACCTGACGAGTACATCACACTTCTAAGAAGTAGTTACACCACCGCGCATTGCATACCAGCTGGTACAGTACAACTATTTAGTTTTTTTTTTTGACATAACACTTCCTGTGACAGTCATAAATACGTAGTAGGTAGAGGTAGTGCTGCATACAACGGAATCGGGCCGGGAAGGCTCACAATACCGCCGTAAAGCGACATCTTCAGTGTCGCGTTTCGTACGGTGTGAGTGGCCGGTGACCCATTGGGGGGGCAAGGAGGGCAAAGCATCAGCATAGTAATTATGTGGATGTTCATGGGTGTCGGCAGTCGTAAAAAAAGCTGAGATTGCCCTATTAAGAAAAACTACTATAACAGTACGTTCTTAAAAATCCATGTAATAAAATTGATGCGAAAGCCAAGAACGCTTTTCATTAAAGGGCTCCCATATAAATCTACTCCGTGGTGTAGCAAAGGAACCTGTGGGGCGTATTTCTGCAATATGTATACATTCAGCAAAGCATTGTTGGGTTCATTTGGATAAACGTATTTTTTAAGTAACACCGCAGAAACTGTACAGCTCCTGTGAGCACGTACGTACATTTGTTTGGGTCCAAACCCTACAGCGGGATGGATGATAGAAATAGTTTTATTAATATGGCATATCCAAATATATTTCGTGCATCAACCACGGTCAGTGTTCGCGCTAGGCACACACTCGTAAGCTTTTGTCTGCCCACTCTCGCCGGACAAAGGCGTGATGTCATAGAAGCGAGTACCGCGTACACATGTTCCAGAATTTGCAGAGAATTAGAGATACTGAATGAGCCAATTATAAGATCATACTCAGGCTTCATTATCATATATTAATATATTCATGATTATTAACGTTTCCTATTCATATTGTATTAATGACGTGTTCACACCATAATAGTATAATAAAGTCAATAGTTTGATAATATATGCCAGTTACATACTTAGGTAGATGCTATTGTAGATACTTTTACACATCGGGATACTCAACCATTAATTTATTTGCTTTGGAAAACAAAGTAACCTCTCTTTAAAATAACACAAATTCTAGTCTCTATCACTTGTTCCACGGGGATGTCACTCGTTATGTTTGATATATACATCCTAACATTTGGTAAATGGCGCTTCACACGAAAACTTGGGTTTGCAGAAATGAAAAAATACACAACTATATTTTTAAGCAATAATAATATAACCTAATATTACAGATTTTGAAACAGACATTCCATATTTTAATAGAATATGACAAATTTATCGTTATTATACAGAAATAATTAAAATAAATTTTATTTATTATCCACTTAGCATATTCGATGGGCATGTATTAATAATTATAACGAGTCCGGGCAAGACACAGAAGAGAGCACAATAATTATGAATGTAAATTAACTACTTTCATATGCACGTGACTACTAAAATACTCGTATTTTTTGCCACTTGTTTTGGTTGTTGAACAATAAATTTAATACATATTAAAAACATCAAATCACATTAATATGTAATAAATTAAGAAGAAAAGAATTAAAATTAATATCATATCATTTGAAACGAGAGAAAATGCAATTCACTCATACTTTATGGTATTAAAAAATAGAAACGATAAGTTACCTGAATAAATTAAATAATCTTAATTTTATCAGAACGATAAGGTACCGGATAGTAGCTTGCTTATAAACATAATTGAGTCGAGTAGACTATCTATAAATCCGTTAAATCATTAAACAAAATGTTATAAGTATGAAATATAAAGGCATAATTTTGGGTGGGTGTAGCTTCCATAAAATAAATTAAAATATAAAGTTAATATGGAGCATGAAATTAAGCGAAATAACATCCGTTAAATTCGTGACTCGTAACACCGACTCTCCTTAAGCCTTGATCCGGCAACCGGTAGTTAATTAAAACATAGAATAAATCTAGTCATTTTAATATTGTTAAAATTGGCTACTTATGAAATTCTCAAATTTACGTATGAAGGCAATAATTTATGTAAGGATCCAATGTCGTTAGTTTCCATATAAATGTGTATCCTAAAATCTGTAATGAAAATTGTAATCTTTTCCAGTAGCAATACGTCTGTGATACCACACAAGTGTAAAGAGCAATTGTGTCGTAAAATCAATGTTTAGCACGAGGCGGTATATTTCGTCCCGAGTGACAATGTAGCCCAATGTTTATGCCTCTACGGGCCGGATTTAAGTGAGAATGCGTATTTAAGCCTCCATCGGATTTACACTATTTACGATTTTGACTTTTGCATCACATTTGCGTGTTACTTCACCATATATATTTATGATATTTTGATAAATAGCTTATA
>JAFELO010010640.1:638828-663140 GCA_017140195.1 Eumaeus atala | reverse complement strand
CCCATAGCATATATCTGATAGCAGAGGACAAATTAGCTATCATATTAATAACACTGTATAGGGTAGGCCTGTGTCCAGCAGCGGACATCATCTGGCTGATGGTAATGATGTTGTGGGCCTTTGATGACCACCGACGCCAGGATATCAGCATAACTCTTATGCATTTCACTCGTTCGTCGTTCGTCTTTCACTCGAATACCACCATAGGCAAAGGTACATTTGGTAACAATTGATATAATAAAACTCACCTGCAACTAATAATTTATTTATGAGAATTCGTAGTTAGAATAACACATAGTTGTTGCGGACTAAAAAGTGTATTTTGTTACACAACCCGATAATATCTCATATTATTTACTGCGCGAAATATTTCCACACGACTCAAATAGAAATTCATTATACTTTATAAGAGTCTGGGCTGGTCCCAGCATGTGATAGCAGTCGGCATGAGACTTGCTTCCTGATTCCTGTATAATGTAAAGGAATTTTTTATTGATTTTAAAACAGTGGCTTTGATTTGACATGTGGTCGTTAATCTTTTGTCACCATGGGGCTTATCGGAATTTATGAAGCGATTTAAGATGAAAAAATAGAACGAGCAGAGTCGTGTGAAATAGCAGTCCAGTGTGGCATCAGCGTAATACTTAACGGAGCTTATGTTTCTTGTGTACACCACACACACAGCACATTTACAAGTCCTTTTCGGTTTTATTGAATAAAATACTGTCCGTCCGGTGCAGTTAAACCTAATCAGTAGGCTCAAAATGATAAACCACCGCACGCAGGTTAAGGGGTTATTTCGGTCTTTCTTAACGCGGATTCTACTCCAAAATCCCATTGGTATGCGCAACTTCTGTCCAGTCTATATGCGTATATGTGTCAGTGAATGACTGGTCTACAAGAGCTCTAGCAGACGATTCGAGGCTACTAAATAGAGAAAAACTGTACTATAATCTTTCTTTGAATCCAGTATAAGGATTAAAATACTTGTGAGAGCATTTTAATGACTACCGCCACCAGTATACATCCGTATAATATTATGCAAACCTCTCCTACAACGGGCCACCGAAAACCCACATACCGCACGACACGTGACGAGCTTTCAATCTGTGCTGGTGTTATGAGACCGACAGATGCCTGGGTCACGCCAGTCTATTTCGGCTGCAATACACGTCGGCACTGCCTCTCGGTATCATCAGACCAGATTAGTTTAATAAAGTTACATACACTTAAATGTTCTCGTAGAGAAGTCTATCAAGTTATGACTCTATAAAACTTAATAGGGTCACTCCGGGTCGCATTATTATTATTATTATTACCAGTATGCAGTATTGTTGGAATATTTCCCTAATAAACATATAATATAGTGGATATGAAAGCACATGATCTATTCCACATGCACAAAATGACCCGAACAAACGATACTTAACCTCTGTAAATTGATTTCTGAACAGATTGCGCTCGAAGCAGCTACATGAGAGAGCTCTCGATATTTTCGCAGACACTGGATTCCTTTGGTAATGATTTCTATTTACAACTTCTATTATATTCTTCTTCTATTAATTATGACGACTCAATATCAGATTATTAATCACTTTGTAATTATGGCTATCATCCGCTTTCAAACTTGGCGCCTAAGGGCTAAGCCCTTGTAAAGGTTTCTCTTGTGTAATCTAAACTTATATCGTCACTTGTTTTATATGTTTGATAAGGTACACGGTTACAACGGTAATTCACTTTGGATTGGTTGGATTTTGCTATGTTCATGGTATAGAGTGGCAAACGAACTATGAGAGTCTGTCACCAATAGACAACCGCATTATTGTCATGCAGATGCCCTCCACCCTCCTCTCCAATGGGGCATCACCAACCGGGTCCTCTCGCCCCCCCCCCCTCCTCTGCTCGCTCGGCAGTTAAAGTTCGCCTTGCACTATCTTGGGGGCTGGATGAGCTGGTTGAACTATCATGACAAGGGGGAACCGTCCCCCCCCATTCCACCACAGGCGGGTGTACGGCTCACGCGCGGACGTCGTGGTTGTCCCAGCCGACAAAATTATTGTTCGTCACATTATGCCATAAAACGCAAGGTTATTGATGAAGATGATAATGATTATAACATAACATGTCATGGGCATGTGAGAAAAATAACAGGACTGGGCAAACAACAATAGATATGCATCGCATGTCAGAACATAATGTACTCACAAGATATATTCATATTTATGCAAACCGACTACAAAGCTCACTTATTACAATGTTAATACGATAAACGCTAATATTTTTGCATCGTTATTGCTATAGCACAGCAGTGATGGAGATTATTAATTTTATATATGTAATAGGAAACTAGATGTACAACCATATTACTACAGCTATGGGTGATATGTAAAAGGATTTGATATCGAAAGCATAAAGACCACATGTATAATATGAGTCTAACAATTTATTTTAAGGCGTCTAACCT
This sequence comes from Eumaeus atala, assembly GCA_017140195.1. Lineage (NCBI taxonomy): Eukaryota > Metazoa > Arthropoda > Insecta > Lepidoptera > Lycaenidae > Eumaeus > Eumaeus atala. Next base: position 660,676 of record JAFELO010010640.1, on the reverse strand, counting down.
TGAAATAAATTATTAGACTCATTTCAGCTATGAGAACCTAAAAATAAATTATTAATTTTATGGTAATTTTTTATGTCTACGTTTGTTATGTACATATTCCTTATGTTATAAATTATAAAGTCTCATTATTTATAAGTTTGTTTCCTTTGCCACAAACATTACCAAATAGGGTAGGATTTGGAATAAATCTGACACATAATTAGATTACAATATGGAATAAAGCAAGAATGCTTTTATACTGGGAAAATGGAATACATTTTATGCGAGTAAAACCGCGAGGCACAATAGGAAGTATGTTACAGGAAGGCATACAAGAAAACGAAGTATTTTAACGACTACCGACGTCCAATGACATCCGCATTATGTTTGCCATGCAGACGTATTGCCCTTCTTTCCTCTCCCTCTAACGGGCCTGGCATGCGAGGTAATTCTCATGTCGTGCTGACCCAATTTGGCTGCAATGTAACATGAATTATAATCTTATTGGAAAGCTAGTATAAAGAATGTCTCTCTCCTCTCTCATCTTAGCGGCGTATTAAGATGAGATAGAGATGTGTCGAGTAGTGAGAAGGTAGGCACCTACCAGGCTAATACCATCGTCTTGAATCCTAAGCAAAATGTTACTTGGTACCAGTACAAATACACAAACTGACAAGGCATACGTTTGAAACATGCCCTTGCTGTATTGTATCCGGACTAGGCCAGCGTATTTATCTGCGTGCGGAGTTGTTTTTGCTGTCACATTTCATGCAATTTGCGAGGGTCCAAATGTTCTGACATTTTTAGAATACGGAACATATGTATGTGTGTGTGAAAATACAAAAGGGGGCTCTTTATAACATAATGGTCTCCATAAAATCCTGTAACAGCAATTTGATGTTATAAAATACAAAGAAATGATTTTACCTTATATAGAGTCATTGTTTTCATATTCATTCCAATATCTACATAAAAATGTAAGAATACGAATTTCTCGCCATAAAAGAACGTTCGTAACTTTTAAAACGTCCTATAAAATCTTTGTTTTTGGAAAATATATACTTTAAAAGAAAAAGGAGCAAAAATATCAATAAAAGATACAAATCCATTGAATTTCCAGTTGTTTGATTCGGATTAGCGAATGAGTTTACTCGCTATTAGCGCGAGATTTATGATGTGAGCTGAGGACCGGCCCGATGCGCCCGCGCAGCGTGAGACCACGGGACGTCACCAACTTATAGTCGATATCGATATTACGATTACACGTTTAGTCTTAATGGAATTGGTATCGCCATTAAGAATCCCAAAACATCCATTTATATCAATAGTTGTATTAATTCATAATAAACTTCGCCCATATTTCATTTTATTAACCTGGACAACAAACATATTAACATTACATTGATAGTTTTTCTCACAACATGGCTGTGCAAGTTTGTAATAATTAATAGCATGAATAAGGAGATTGCCGTTAAATATGACTTGAATCCACCAAATATGTAGTTTAGTCTAGTAACAGTTAACTGTATTCATTACAGAGCTCCATTCATACTACAAATTACAATTTTTTTACCGTCAATTAATAACAAAGCCAGAGATGTTTTAATTATTAATAATAATAAATTATCAGCCACAATTACTGTAATAAATTTATCGACTGATATCATATTTTTATAATCCCCATCCCTAAAACTGCAGGTCCACCAATACAGGTGCACTGCATTGCATCTGTTTCTCACCAACCAAAGCATGCATATAGACATACATGCGATACACTTAAGAAGATTTGTCTTCAGATTAACATCTTAAGGTAGGTACTTACATTATTAGCTCTTGCTGTCGTTTAGACTGTCATTTTTGATAATCCGCATTTGTGTCATAGCAATTTATTTTCAACTATAATTGTTAATCAGTGTCGTGTTTACTGTTTTTATTTAAAAAATAATAAAATGTACTTATGTACCTCACTGTCACTGTAAAACAAGTAGATAATTTATAATCCTGGCAAACTTAAATGAATCTCTACCGATTATAAAGCTATGTCCAAAAAGTTGTTTCACCCATGAGTAGGGTGAATGAGTGCAAATGAGTAGGTAAAATTTTAGGGCTTATCTTAATTAATGTATTTGTGATAATATTGTGAATAATAAAACTCGTTGCTTTCTTTCTTCCTTTTTGAGTTATTTTAATGAAATTACTTTCTGAATGAACTTATGTTATTTATATTATATTTCATTTCATGTTTAGACATAGAAGTACAATTGAGAAGATGAGTGTGGGAGTGGGACTAAAAATAAAGTCATCATCATTTTTGACGATCGGCTGGCTCAGTTGGTAATATGGCGCTTAGACCACGTGTTTCGGCACAGGTCGGGGGTTCCAATTCCGCCTTTCCTTTTTTTCTTTTTTGACGCGGGGAAACACATTTACGCGCCTACACTGGCCCTGGGTGGGGTCCAGTGGTGTGTGGGACTCGCGGCACATGATAGTGCCGAATATCCACAGAAACCACCGCGAGTGCCATCGGTGCCGCCCTTGGTGAGATGCCTAGGAACAACAAATCATCAGGGCACCTCGACGGCTAGTCAGCCTCCTAAGGGACCAACTCCACCTCCAGAGATGGGGTTGCCACACACTACGGGACAACCCCACCGGCTTTGGGATAGTGCAATGGGGTGATGTTCCCATCCTCACCCCTTGCCCCGTGCGCAATAGCGCCACATCCTGTTGCGCTTTGGTTCCCTCTTCTTATAAGAGGGGTACAATTAGCTTCGCCTGGATACACCCCAGGCTAAGGATAAGCCCCAACGCCACGACAAGGCCTGAACCATGGCGGGGGGTTCGAATCCCGCCCATATTTATATATGTATTATTTGTATTTCTATAATAGAAAATCTCAAATATCTTTCCGTTTCTTTCTAGTAACTGTAACACAAGTCCTTTCGGTACTTACCACAGGACTGGCCGAACAAGGTAATAAACCCACAGATGTTATATTATATTATTATTATTATTATTATTATTATCATAGACAAAGATTATTAGATTTGAATTTCGATAAGGTAGTCGTCAACGTTTCAAGATTTTTAAAATTTATGTAATAGTAAAATATTTAGAATTTATTTCAAAAATGTTATAACCGTACTTACTAAAGTGTGTATAATTTTTTTGTAATATTTCTTATTTTAGACACGTCATTTTAGTAACAGTGGTCGAAACGTCGGGATTGTAAAATATCTGTTAAATGAACTGCGTTTTCATCCGTTAAAGTACTTTTAATATAAAATATTCGTAACTTAAAAAATAAACTATTACTTGATTTCAATAACACTCCCTGTGGTTTCTTAATATTTCCAATTCCATAACATTTGGAAATATTTAAGGTAACGCTTCATCTATAGGAATCATCATCATTATCAGTCCTTATCGGACCACTGCTGGACATAGGCCAGGAAGATATGAACGCCATGAAGACCGGTCGGTCTTCATCCCGGACCAACTACTACATGGAGATCGTCTTCCCGCTATAGGAATACAATCTATTAATTGATTAGATGTCAAATGTAAATAATAAAAAATCTTACACAAGCTAATAACGTGCCAAACTACCGACAGCTTACGATAAAGTTCTCAAAAGCAGTCCATTAATCGATGTCTACAATCTCGTATCGACGTAGTGTCCATAATGACTGCGCTGTCAAACGTCTAAAAAGCACTATTACCCCGAATGATTCAATTAAAATGAGTTATTGACTAATGATACGGGACTTCAGTTGTTTTAATATACTTCTAATTGCGGACGACGTCTCGGGTGCGATATAAATTGGTTTTGGTATTTATCGAAATTTAGAAGAACATCACTAAGGTACGGTTAAATAAATTTGAAATGAGAGAGGATGTGATTATTTTTGTACAATAACTATAAGGTATGCCAGTTCTTGATTTTCTCTCACAGTTTTATTTACGTTAACATATATTTACCTAAACAAGATGACAATAGGATTATAAATCTCGAACGTTAGTCCGTTAACCCCTATTTTTTATTGTATAGAGTATTCGGAGACTAAGCTTTTGTATGTGTGTACCGACGCTTATAACTCTCCACACAAGCCTTGGTTATGTATATGACCTCCTTTAACCCATTGCCACTAATGGATTGTTCAGATTCTCAGACCGTATGGAACCTCTCACAGACTGCAGCATAGTCTTCGCTTCACGGGCGCGGAACTCACATTAGTGTTAGCCCGCAGCGGCTGTAATAGAACTATTTACCTGAAATCCCTAAAATTATTCAATAACAGTTTTAGGTGGCTCATTGGGGGAGGAGAAGGGCAGCACATCGGCGTGGTAATAATGTGGATGTCCATGGGCGCCGGTAGTCGTAAAAAAGGCTCCGGTTACTCGTTCGCCCCCTACTCTATAAAGAAAAAGATATGATAACCTACTTGATACCTACGTACCAAGTAGGTAGGTACAAGTTTGAAAACCTAGTAACAAAAACTGACCGCCTCGTAGTCTAGACAGGTAGGAGTAGGTTTGAGGTCCCGGGTGTATAACCAGGCCGGGCCAAACAAAAAGTGTTGCTGGGAGTTTTCAATTACTAACAATAGTTCGGAGTCGGGAAGTTGGCGGTGTTGCACTCCCGCGCCTCGGTCAGCACGTTAAGCCGTCGGCCGATTTCTCTCCGGTCGCGTCGGAATGCTGTCCCATCGGAATGGGAGAATCGAGGAATAGAGAGTGCACTTATTTCGTCACAGTGGATGAATGGTTTGGACCATTTGTTCACTGCACTCGTCTCAACAGAGATAGTAGCCGAAATTCGGCTAAGCAACACTATTATTACTATAAGAAGTGTTACTCTAGTGTTACTCTCAATTATTGCATAGCTGTTTCACATGATTATACTCCTTATATTATTTTCCATAATGTTACACATGACAAGACATTACATGTGAAAAATATCTCCCTGTCACTATTTTTAACAGTACTGTATTGTAATTGTTGGAGACTTTCACGTTTGTTACACATTTTGTAATTATCTAACGGGCTCTAACGTGATAATTAAAATACGAATTACGTACCGGGTTCTATGTGTGATAAATCGAAAATATTTCAGAAAGGTTACCCACGTCATTTTGGTCGAATTCCAGTCACCAGGCGTTACAAATTGAAAAAAATTAAAACCTGAATGCCTAAGATACATCTTAGTACACCCGGTGTCATTCGCGTCATACAGAAGGATCTGACGACACCTCATAAGATCCTCTAAGGCTGTACCACTGAAATCAACATTCATACACATATTTTTTTTCTAGTGTCTTATATTCAAAATACAATACCTTCCCTTATGCATTCGAGTGGAAAGTTAAAATGGACGTTTAATCCAGCCAATTAATATAATGTATTCTCATGAAATAAACAACGGGCTTATTACTGAATAGCGGTCTCGACGTTTCTGCTAATGTAACGAGAACGGAAGTAAAACTATAAACGGGTATTAATCTTCGGATCTATCCGACGATGCTATCTCTTTGCCGGCTTAACAAAACCTCTGATCATTTATAGATGCAACTGGTTACCAATGGCATTCATTTACGGGATACTCATTATGCCGATTCGTTTTGGGATCGGTTATAGCGTTTTTTTCTATATAGAATAGGGGGGGCACACGAACAATCGGAGCCTTTTTACTACTACCGACGCCCATGAACATCCACGTGATTACTATGCCCTTTCTGACCTCCTACCATCCACCAACCACCACCCCAATGGGCCACACCTGCACCTGCGTGGAGCAGTGGATACTCTGTCGAACTTTGTATTGTTTGTCAGAGTGTGCGATGGTCTAGTTAGATGACTTAGTAAAGATCGCAAGGTCTTCTGTGGAGTCCATATTGTCACAATTAGTCCTATAAAATTCTTTGTATTGTTTGTCAGAGTGTGCGATGGTCTAGTTAGATGACTTAGTAAAGATCGCAAGGTCTTCTGTGGAGTCCATATTGTCACAATTAGTCCTATAAAATTCTTCGTATTGTTTGTCAGAGTGTGCGATGGTCTAGTTAGATGACTTAGTAAAGATCGCAAGGTCTTCTGTGGAGTCCATATTGTCACAATTAGTCCTATAAAATTCTATAAAAAGAATCAGTCGTCTGTGAGATTCAATTAAATTAAAGGGAGTTCTGCGTCACATATTCACAATCCAGAACAATCTTAAAATAGTATAAGGAAAAGGCAATGGTATCAATACCGTTTCTAATAAGGGTTAGTAAAATATTAGGGAACGAAGTCTTATCTTTGCAGTTGTTCGAGACTCCCTGCAGCAACCCGAAGGACTCCTTACTATATATAATTTTTCCTTACCTGTTCATACAAAGGGTCATGTGATGTTAATTAATCCCTAGTTACCAATGCTCATAGGTATCCACATATTGAAGAAATTTGATAATACAATACTCTCCTATATCCAGGTTATTAAGAAGCAAACATGCCTGTTGATATCTACCGACTCCTGTAGGCATACAGCAAAGCGTACAATTATTATTCTGACGTGTAGTATTCATGTCCTCTTCCGCTACAGTGGGTCACTGGAAACTCAGAAGCCATACAAAACGCGATAGCGTAGCTGTTACTTTGCAGCGTGACGTGTGACTGAGAGTTAGATGTATACCCGATCATTCTAGCTGCATTATCCCGAAATGCAGCATGGCACTACCTTGTACAGCCAAGTTCCTATCTATTTTACACGCAGCATAGGCGTTGAATGTACTCGACAACGCAACCGTACGCTGTCGACGATTTGGCAACAAGAAAGCAACGACGTTACCTGTCAATAAATGGTACATAATGAGGGGTAGGTGTGTTGTCTCGTAATCTAGTGGTCAGCATGTTCAACCACGGGTCGTAGATTCCTGGTTCGAATCCCGGGCAAAAATTGACAAGGTTGAGATCTTCTAAATAATAGTTGGAAGTCAGGAAGATGACGCTGTTACGTCCTCGTGCGGTAGCGCAGAGCTTGTTATATCTGTCCTGCGCCTGAATTCTCTTCAGCCCTGTCAGACTACCGTCAAATTGCAATCAAGGAATAAGGGAAAAAGGACTAAATTTGTATATGGGCAGTGTACACGAGAACAATTATGCATTATTGACGACCGGCTGGCTCAGTTGGTAACGTGGCGATTAGTCTGCGTGTTACGCCAGAGGTCCCAGGTTCGAATCCCGCCTTGGTCATGCATGTTTATATGTATTTCTATAATAAAAACCCTAAATATATAAAATATCTTGAATTTATAAGTTTACACGAATGTTAGACATTACAAAAAGACTACTTTTACGGATCTTATCGCGGTTTATTAAATTATTTATGTAGCCCGACGTTTCAGAAGCTTTACAGCAACAATGCTTCCACCCGTGACCATGGTTTGCTGTAAAGCTTCTGAAACGTCGGGATACATAAATAATTTAATAAACCGCGATAAAATCCGCAAAAGTAGTTTTATTGTAATATTAAATTAAATATATTTCCGTTGTCTAGTAACACTAGTCCCTTACGATACCACATGACTGAGTTAACGTGGTGTAATAAATCCACAGATATTATTATTATTACCCCTCAGTGGGCTGGCATCTCCAGAAATGGCTGATGTAGCCGAAATGCGGCTTGGAACGTATCGTGTTTTATAATAGCTAAACACACCGCAGTTGAAACATACATGCAAAAGATCGGTGTAATAGAGCAAGTTGTGTTCTAATCCAAACTGACGAAAAGATATGCCATTTTGTTTGACGCGCTGCTGCTATAGCAAAGCACTCTTTGATTATATATTTTTTTCTCGTTGTGTCATTCCTATTTTTATTGTTACTGTCACTTTTAATTAGTGTTTGTTTATTATGTATAATTGTTTTTTTTCTATAGAATAGGGGGCAAACGAACAATCGGAGCCTTTTCACGACTACCGACGTCCATAAACATCCACATAATTACTATGCCGATGCGTTGCCCTCCTTTCCCCCTCCCAACGGGCCAGCGGCTACTCATAAACCGCACGAAACTCGACACTGAAGATGTCACTTTACGGCGGTATTATATGAGCGAGAGGTACCTCCACGGTCGTGCCGGCCCAATTCCGTTGCATAGGAGGAGGTAGTGTCACGCACTTCGCATGACACTATCTCCTCCTATGCAGCATGGCACTACCTCTTCCTGAAAAATTGTTTTTATTATATATAACTTTTTCGTAGTGTGTCCTCACAAAACAAGTGTTATTTATTTAAAAGTCGTTAGTCTCTTAGGCCCAGTGGAAATTTCAATTATTGTTAATTATTCAATTTATATTGTTGATGTGTAATCTAATATTTGGACTGATCGAGTTTGATCAATATTTGGAATATCTCTTAGTGTAGATTTACTGCCAACTGCTCGATGGGAACGCCACAACCCCACACCACGTCTCAAGATACCATCTTTATTTTTGCCTTTATTTCAATGTAATTATTTAAACTATTCGGTGGATTGTATAGGCTTACATTTTAGGAATGTAAGAAGGAGTTCTGTTAGATGTAATTAATATTTTGTCTATGTATAATAAAGTGCATCACTCCGCGATTTCACCGGCGCAACTCCGGTGCTATTAGTCGTAGTATCATTATATTATATAGCCAATATAATCCTAGATAAATGGACTATTCAACACAATTCAGACCTGTAGTTCATGAGATTAGCGCGTTCCAACAAACATTCTCTTCGGCGTTAATTTATTAACACAGATAGAGAATGAGCATTTAATTGGATCCTGGTAGAATACGTGGAAGTGATTTCTTGATTGGATTAATATTCGAGTATTTGACTTTTTTAACAGGAGACAAAAGAGTAGTCGATACATTCTGGTGACTGCCGGCGGCCACAGAATTTTATACGATTTGTGTGAATTCCGTACAAAGTTTATAAATAGACATCTCTAAAATCCCACAGATACAGCACTATTACCACATAAATAAATGCCAATCTATAAGTATTGCAGCAAAAGTAAAGCAATAAAAATGCACAACCAACACCCTCTCATAAAACGACTACAGTCCGGTTATGAAAATTGGTTCCTATATTTTTCCTATTTCCATCAGACTTTTTTCGTGTCCAACACTATGGCTTTCATCAGCCTCTATTGTTTATGGTTTTGCGTATTTAAAGCCTCCGCAGAGTACGGATTTATTTTCCGCCTGATAATATTTTCTTGCTTTTGCGGGTAAATCTTTTTACGCATTACCACCGGTTGTGGGTAAGATCTTATCATAAGTAAATACTATCTGTGGACCACGTTAGTCTAGGCCTGAGGTAACTACGGTAAGGACTTCTGGTACAGGTACTGTTTAACGGAAGTATATTTAATATTTACACACATATAGTGTTATATTTGTGTAAATATTGTATATATATGTGTATATATAAAGATCCCTGATCTAGGCGGATTTCGGACCCACGACCGCGACTGGTGTAACACGCGGACTAACCGTTAAAATCAAAGACACGTGGATGTGTGTGTGGGACTCTCAGATTACCCAAATAATACCAGAATTCCGCATGTGCCAGAGGACGCCTAACAATTGTCTGCTACTGGTAACCACGACGGCAGGCCATTCCATAAGATGGGACCAGACTCTCTAAAAAGGGGGACTAATCCGAAAATCCCGATTAGTAGATATACAGTATCGATCGTTATTAAAGGAAATGCAAATGAAAATGGATGAATGGAAATGAAAATTGCTTTAATTGTACGAATGATACTGCCAACAAAATAAGAAAGATAATAAAGAACACAAAGGAAATTAAAAAGGAAGCATAACAATAATTAAAATAAAATCAACAAAATATTATAGGAGGCAGCATATCCCACAAAAAAGAGACCTCAGTTTACGTTAGGAGCATACCTAACACTGATTTCAGGCAAACTATAAAATTTCACATGTGCATATTTAGTCATCCTGGGTAAAGGCCTGACCAGACTACAGTCCGGTGAGAAGTCTGCAGTCTGCGGGTACTCTTAACATTTTCTTTGATGTGCTCTCCTCATAAACACAAAAAGCCGTGGCTTGATGTGCGCCGTTAATGACAATATTATTGTGACCCGGACGTTTGTTGCTAAATAACAACTTCTTAACAATCACTAGTTTTGTTGCTATTCATCGCTTGGTGCTTAAAGCGCACGGAGTAATCGTGTAAAGCTTTTTTTAGTACACTGTACAGTGCGCACATTAGTAAATATTGAGGAATAAAAGAATACATTGCAACTGCATGGAAAATCTTTATTTTTATGAAAGTTTATTATCAAAAATATTAAAAACGAAGAGACGCTGTTCCTTTTACAAGTAAAACCAAACTATTGGCACTAACCGGTAAAATCTATTTAAATAGTTTGGGTTACATGACTGTCACAAGTAAAATATACATACATACATTTGATAATCATGGCCCTATTTGAGACGCAGTAAACGACATTCAGGATGGATTCAGGACAAAAATCATCACCACAAAGTCACATAAAAACTTTTAATTAAATTATTATTGTTGTAACTAAAATGCACTATATACCACATAGCATTTATCATATCAGTACACTATTCCTAACACACAAACACTTGAGATGTAGTATTAATATTATTGCAAGTTAGAGATTTCTATAAAATGACTGCGTCGACATCACGGGAGATGACTAGTTTTCTAGTTGTGGGGTGTGTTGTCAAGTTTTGTCACCTCGTCAATTATCCGACATCAGGAACTTGCACACTTCTGAAAATGGGCTCTTTGTTTTTTTGTTTATTCACTGTCCGGGTAAAATAATCTTAACAAGAATATTTTTTATGCCCAATAAGATATATGAACAACCTTAAGGTCGACTGAAGTTCTTATGCTGCCAAAATGGGACCATCAGTGAAATCGTTTGTTCTTTTTAGTATAGGGGGACGAAAGAGCAATTGGCGCCCTTCTCAGACTACCGACGCCCATAAACATCAGCATAATTACTATGCCGATGCGTTGTTCTTTTCACGTCCCCCCCGCCAATGGGCCAACATCTACTCACAAACCGCATGAAACACGACACAGTAAATGTCACTTTACACTAATGTGAGCGAGAGTTACCTCCCCGGTCGCGCCGGTCCAATTCCACTGCAATGGCAACTACCTCTTACTTATCAAGTTGGCAAAATACCACCACTAAAACGGATGAACGTTGCGAGTAACACGTGTCCTATTAGGACCAAGGTTAATTGATATATTTTGACACATTATCCTCACTTGTTTTCGACTTATATGCTGACGGTACTTTTAAAAGCCCAGCCTACACAATCCGTGAATCAAATACGAGCTAACAATTAGATTGCCCACAAACGCAGAGTCATTGCGATTAGGAACTCGCCTGTCAATACAACGTTCGGTAGCTTTTGTTTTCTTTATTGATTACACACCGGTCAGCGTAAAATTACGCAATTACGCTACTTAATCAATAAATATTATTCAAAGTTTATTTCATAAACAACAAGATTGCCTTTATGAATTGACGGCAATTAGCCAGCAATTGTATTCACTAGTTGAGGCTGTACTTTCTGCTGTCACGTCTAAATCGAGTGGTCAGCAACAGTTGTAACAAACTGACAGCAACTAAGTGTTTCGTTTGATTGATTTTTGGTATTATTTTAGTAACTGATTCATAGTGACAAAAGTCGTTGTTTCATACAACAAACACCTTCTGCCGACATATTAATGTCTGTTTGTCATGAATCATTTATAATCCGTGCGTGTACTTTAGACTTTCTGTACTCGAGAAGTCTTTGTAATTATTAGTCTGTTATTATTTTGGTCTGTTATATCATGGAAGCCTTTTGAGAATTTAAACCTACTCGTTCAACTAGTGTCGCAAAAAAATTTTAGGCCAAAAGAAACAGTTTAATTTAGCACTAGGTGGGATCTGATGGGTGCGTTGGGCTCGCGTATCAAGCGACTAAAACCCCGCGGATGACACCCGCAGCCGCCTATCCTGAAATATCCTGAATCTGTAAGCAAATTTTCACTCCGTTGTTTATTATTGTTGAGGTAAGTTGTATTTTGTGCTATAATTGATTCCTAGCTCTGGCAATTTATTTTGTTCTAAGCACAATTTTAAGTTTAAAAACAAACAAAAACATTAGATGATCTGGGCGTACTAGTTAATTGTAACATAGTCATTAAGACAGTAAGAACAATCAATTATTCAATACTAAACTTAACCTTAGTTGCAGTCTTACCTTTAATTCTTTGATGGCTTTAGCATGAACTGTAGCAATAACCGACACAAAATAAACACGTTTTACTACTTACATAACTTAGAAGATTCACTTCCATCTAATTTATAGCCGATATTTGGCAGCTTTCATTAACAGTTTAATATATAATTATTGCTAACCTTTTTTTTTCCGATCGCAACCTAATAGCACACATTACCCATTGTAAATTTAGTTTTAGCTATTAAAATTTACCTACGCAACCATTAATACGATGCATTGCCGTATTAACTTTCTAATGATATATTTAAGCGTACGGTACACTATTAACATTTATAACACCATTATGGACAACACATTACAAAATAACATGCCCTAAAGCAACTATAATTTCGCATTAAATTACGTAACTGTTGAGCGCAGACTATGAACTAAATTATTTTGCATAGAAGTGTCTTAAGGCGTTTTAATGATTTTATATGCTGACCAATATCTGCTACTTGCCAAGTGTTGTTTGTTAAGACAAAATGATATGCCTGGATAGCTTTTAGTTGAGATTGACTTGTAAAACAAAAACATATCCAAATCTGCAACTGTAAGGTTAATAACATTTAAGATTGTAGATTGAATGTGATAAATAATGAATCGACCCACACGGGGTCGCTTTATTTTTCTTTATTCATTACTACTATAATGATATGTACCCCGACATTTTAGTTTTATATTAATTACAATAAATGTTGTTATTAAGTTACTTTTTTGTGTAAAATAAGTTACTTTTGTAACTGCTTAAGTGATTAATTTACTTTTATGCATGACGACCTACACGTATGCATGACGAACTTCATGTACCTACACGTATGCATGACAAACTTTACGTACCTACACGTATGCATGACGAACTTCATGTATCTACTACACGTATGCATGCCGAACTACACGTACCTACACGTAGGCATGACGAACTTCATGTACTTACACGTATGCATGACGAACTTCTTGTACCTACACGTATGCATGACGAACTTCATGTACCTACACGTATGCATGACGAACTTCATGTACCTATGCAACACCCGTACGAATATTGTTTAACATCAGGTGAATTGACAGGTCGTTGCCCTCATCGACATGCCCGCGTCGGTATTCATCAAAAGAGTCCGATTTCTCGTTTGCCCCCTTATGCTATAAAAACTTAACAATTTTATTAATAATTGATCTAATAATGATAAGCTCTAAATTGTAAGACAAACTGATACGAAACATGAAAAACACGATACTATAAAGCAGTATATTTTTGTCAGCGGAGTATCACAAGGGGATAAACCTCGGGTTAAGTCAAGACTATTGTGTGCACATTATATTTCTGGGCCAATTCAATAGATAATTGCATTTATAGTGTGCGTAAGGCCTTGCGAATGTAAGAGCTTCGGTCGGAAACCGATTCAGCGACCTCCTTGGGTCACGTACCATAATTGATTAACGCCGCATCGTACAATGCATTAACATAAGATAATGCTTAACCTCTGACACGCGTTTTAAATTTTCACCTCGCCACTTGAACTGGACATGCGCTCGGACTGACATCGCTTCATCGTTTCCTAATCTGTTACGACTGAAAACGGCCCCTTGCACCGTGATAGTGATCGAGGCTTCAAACGCGATGCATTTCGATGTTCCTTTACAAGTGTAGGTAGGTAGGTAAGTACCTAACACATAATTGAATTAGTGCATTGTGATTGAATGAGGACTGTGAGAAAAAAGCGATAATTGTAACATATCTGATAATTGTAATATATCTGATAATTGTAATATATCTGATAATTGTAATATATCTGATAATTGTAATATATCTGGTAAATAAAATATGCGATTTGTTTTTTCAACTCAGACATCAGAGCCTCTCAACGACTACGGATGCTCATGAACATCGGTATAATTGTGGCCCCTCCCATTGGGCCACCGGATACTCAACCGCACGAAACGCGACACTGTAGGTGTCACTTTACGGCGGTATCAAGTGAGCGAGATGTCAATTCCTTTGCATAGGCGGATGTAGTTTCATGCATCATGCATGGCACTACCGCCTCCTAGGCATCATGACACTGCCTCTTACGAGAATGGCACTACCACTTACAGCTGTAATTTAAGGGATGACAGTATTCTCTTGATTATATTGTAAACAAAATTGTCTGTATCTGGTTTATTATTACCGTCGCGCTGGATAGGGACTAATTGTCAGCTTTGGGGCCTTTTTTATCCAGTCTTCAGTTCGTGCAGTGTAAAATAAAAAGGAACTTATGTACAAAGAAGAATTACAGAATAATATACTAAGCACGCTGAAATATTCTTTAATAAAATGCAAGCATACAATGCAGCATGGTACCACCTCTTACTATTATTTCCGTATGATATCATCACGCTAAGAAACAGTAGTCGGGAAGACGATCTCCGTGCAGGAGCCGGTCCGGGATGGATACGAGTAGCAGGAGATCGGTCGGAGTCGGAGAAAGAGGCCCACGCCCAGCAGTGGACCGATAAGGGCTGATATTGATGATGATGATGATGAAGGAACAGTAGGCAGAGGTGTAACAGTAGGCAGAGGTGTAACAGTAGGCAGAGGTGTAATTGTTCAGTTGCCAATATTCGCAATCCGTTCATAACATCTGCACTGTTAGGTAACACCGTCCTTGTATTTGGTACCATATCGTAGATCGCTACTCAAGTTGTAAGCCTCATTAGCTACCAAGTCGTAATGCTCTTATGGCTGTTCAAACGAGCACGCCGATCCCCTGATGGCAGGCATACTATGCTATGCAGGACTACTGCATTACAGATGTTTATGAACCCATCAACTGTCTTCAGGTTTTGTTGCTATGGAAACTAATAAAACGCGAACGTGCAGTTGTTATTTATACTTCTGTAAAGGTGATCTTGTAATGCATGATGCATTGCAGCCGAATTGGGCTGGCATAATACCGGAGTTTCACTCACAAAGCCACGTATAGCAACCTGATGAAGCTGCAATTTGGTTCCCTTCGCTTCATCGGTATAAGACCAGAACAAAAAAAAAACAGATACCCGTAGCGTCGGCGTGTAGCTGAGCCGAGCGCTAAGCGGATGCTCGCTTGTCTCAGCTGCAGCCACAGCACAAAGAAGTACTAAGACTAAGACTTTGGTTAGTTTCGGTACAAGATTGGCCCTGTGACCATAGGGCTCAGTACCGAAACTTATAGAACGAAATCAGTGTCGCCAAATTTATACAAGTAAAAGAGTTAAGGTAGAACAAATGCAAAGATTAGTTTATAATTGGAGACAAGTATATTTATACTTAAGACATCAAGCTCACTCACTAATATATTTGTATATTAGCTGAGTACATAGACATGCGTCGGATTTATAAAAATCGCGTTAGTAAAAAAGCTTCAATGTTAAATTTGTGATATTATTTCCCTGATAAATGCGTCAGGTATCAACTTAAGCTAATCATGATGGTTACCTCCAAACACTATCGTTAAGCTATATTTTAAGTTTTATTCTATACCTCTGGCCTCTACTTTCGGAATGGTCAGAGGCTGAGGCTGTACTGTATTGTTTATTTTACGTGTCTAAAATGGATAATCGAACTTTATGCACGCGATATTGTACCGTATTTGTACTGGTATACAGTATTATTTGTATGTAGTCATTCATAAGTTTTATATTGTGATGTATTTGAAACGAGTATGAAATATGTGCACTTTATAATAAGGTGTTTTTTGTAATGATGGTGCAAGTTTTTATTATAATAAGCTCGCATACACATTCGTTCGATGCGATAACAGAACTATCTGAAAATAAAAAAGTTCTTTTTGCGAATAATACATATTATAAAGCTTTACTGTATTTGTTTAAAATATATTTTGTTTACCCATTATTAATAATCGACATTTTACATTCAGATTTAAATAAACAATTGCTGCAAACACTACGACATATCTAATATAGTTGTATATGTTCATCAGTTTTGAGTGTATAACCTGCACTAAACGGAACTACTAATTAATATAAGAATTAAAACAAGATACATATTGATTTTAGTTAATATCTTACTTTAGCTTTTAGATTTATAGCTAAAAGCTAAACTACTACTAGTTATAGCGAGAAATCTAAAAATAAAAATATCCATACATGAATAATAATTTGGTTGATTTTACTAGTGTAAAAAAATCAACGTATCAGTGGTAAGCGATTACGAGCATTGGATAGCATCGCTTCATCAATGTACAGTGCGCCTAACAAAGGGACCGCCCGCAGTTAACCCTAACAATTTGACCCGTGCCACTGCTGTTTCTACTTGTCTGCTAAGTGTCTTCATATCAATATTAAATATGAAGTGTAGTTGCATCAACCTGACATGATTTTCGCGTTCCGTTAGCCAACGGTGAACTCTTCGGATGTCTGCGAATTACAATTCATAGGTGAAATTATACTTTTTAAATTGTATTTTTTGCTTTCGATTTGTTTGTAGAGTTATGTTGATGTTCTTAAAGATCGATATTTTATGGAAATATATAATTAAAGGCCATCAATGTTAAGTTATGATATATGAACAAAGGTTCAGTTAAGAAGATACAGAGTTGTGGGGTTTCCTGTCCCTTCTTCTACTGTCGGTGCAAAAGGTATAATTCCCCAACTCCTGTTCATCGATATTAAGAATATACATTGCATGTGTGTGTATACTTTGCACTTTATTCCTTCAAAAAGATCCAATTGGGTTTAATCTCCTTCTGTTTCCTAAATGTCCTGGCAACTTTGCAGTGAAATATAAAAAAATCTTGAACACTTGAGGCAGGCATCATTCTACATACAATGTCTTCATTTGGAGGCCCAGTAAAGAACAAAAGTGTCACCGGGATCGTAACATTTTACCAATGTTTTACGATCATAAAAGAAAAGTAAATGAACATATCTCACCTCCGAAACCTTTCGCATTCATCAGTTAATTGTGAAAGTTCCAACAAAGCAGCAGCGGTCGACAATGGACCACCTCGACAATCGGCCACACCGAATGTTTATTTAGCGACTATTTGTTTGTGCTGTGTGCATATTCATGAGAGCCCCGACTCATGTTCTAGTGGATGCGGTAACTAGACTGTACTGTTTCTCTATGATGGACTGTGTCGCTACGGACAATGTACAATGTACAATGTACAATGTACATTGTATAATTTACATGCGTATTATTGGATTATTTTAATTAATTTATGCAATTATTCGTAACTTACCCGCACCAGCCAAGTGGGCTTTAACCAAACACCCTAGGATTGGTGATATAGATTTTATCTTTGCAGATATTTTAAATAATAGCTTTGAAACTTGGAAGCCTCTATCAGATAAATAAATAGAAATGAAAATATTACATCTGTACTATCTCATATATGATCAGGGAAATATGTATATATATTTATATATTTCCCTGATCGCCCAAAGTTAAGTTAAGCTAAGTTCTTCTGTAACGATACTGTATTTTTTTAATAATTTCAAGTAATTTTGTGGTAATTATGAAAAAGGTTAATCCATCTGCTTTCAAGATTGTGACGTTATATAAGTTGGATGTAGAGGTTGGCCTAAAAGCACTACAATCTGTGAGTTATATTATCTACTATCAAATGCTATTTGTAACTTGCTGCGTGGTAAATAAATAAAAAAAATTGGCATAACAGGGCAGACGTCCAATCATATAGACATACACGAAATGCGTGAGCACAGCGTTGTTAATGAGTATTGCCTCGCCGGTCGCGTGGTTTCATAACTTATCAGAAGTGTAATATCATTTTTAATATAATGCCGTTTTTTAAATAGTACCTACTTTACTTAGCTTTCAACTTCATGAGGTAAAGGCACAGACACGCTTTTTTCTTATCACACTTTATCCCAGATCTCTTAAGGGGTAGTCAGAGAGCACCAAGTGTCATGGGTTACTTACATACTTGTTTTGATTGCACATTTATTACTCTCCTACAAACACGCCAATTGCGAAAACTCGGCACCACGTTTAGACAGTACTAGATAAATCTAATCGTGGTATGCCAGTCAAAGGATGAGCATAATGGAAATGAATGGCCAGTAATTATTTATAATTGTGCAACTAAACCAAATTGGGTTGAATTCCGACGCAAATTTTCGCTCCATCCCTCAATAAACGTTCGACAAGTTTGAAACACGTATTGACTCAAATCAAGCACTTGTCGGAACATTATATAAAGTTTTTTAGCGGACAGTATGAATCACTGCAGTGTTCTAATGCAGTTTATGGATGTTGTAAGTGGGACAGCGTTGTATTTAGCTCAGTACACGGACCACATTGCGAGTACAGCGGGAAAACCTCATTCCCTTTGTACAAGCGATTTACTCAGCCCTTGCTCTCTTACAACAAGGCCCATGTTTTGGTCACTTAGCTGTATTGTTAAACTAATGAAAACGATTATTGTTCACTATAGTGTGAAGGTTATTATTATTATTCGTGCAGTGGCACGTCCGGGATGGATGCGAGTAGCAGGAGATCGGTCGTCTTGGCGTACATTGAAAGAGGCTTATGTCCAGCAGCGGACCGGTGAGGGCAGATAATGATGATGATGATAGTCTGGAGAAGATTTTACTGAACCCTGAGTGTCAATTGACTGCAATTAGCAGTGATTTGACTGCCTTGGTGTTGCGGAGAAGGACTAATTCATGTCTAGTCTGCTTTGTTCTTTCAAAGTATGCCTGATGTTACGACTATTTTGGAACATAACACATATATTATTCACAAAGTAAAGTGATTGTATTTAACAACGCTTTATTTATATATTAGATATGTAACTTATGGTGATATTTGACAAAAAAGTCTAAGCAAGCTAGAAAATATTGAGTATCTTCATCGATCCTGATCTGGCTTCTGTAGTTACCGAAACCCAGAGATTGTGGTGTTTTTGAAAAACTAACTACCCAACTGCTTAAAGTATGTTTTAATTTGCATAGTGTCAATCACGTTTTCAAGACTAACCTAACGACACCGCATTCGTTAAAATCCGTCAAGCCCTGTAGCAGGGAACCAAGAACTCTACATACATACACACATACATGCAAATGCTCTCAAAACATTATTATTTTTCTGTTGCAGTCGGATAAATAATCAATACAAATAATATATTAATAGATTTGTTTGTTTGTTCGAACGCGATAATCTCAGGAAATACTGGCGCGAGTTAAATAGTTTTGTGTTGAATAGCCCATTTATCGATTAATAATACGACTAATATGACTAGAGTTATACGGGTGAAACCGCGGGGTAATAGTAGTGCTATACAATTCGTTAAAGCAATATTTCAATATTATACAATATTTTATTTGTCATATTCCACTAAAACCGCTTCAGCCATCTCTATCAGTGTTCATAACGAACCAGATACAATGCTATTGTCATATGTACATAGCTTCTATAGTGAAGTGGTACCACTCGACAAGCTAGTGGTGAATCATTTCACGCAAACAATTCGAATTCTTCTAATGATTAGTGACCGTTCACCACTTGAGACTTCGGTTACGGAATTGAATGCGGTAAAAAGTGTTAGTTCTAACAATCTGTGGTTCAATTTCATTTTATACATGAATAGACATGTAATTAATATTATTATTATTGTTTCTTAATGAAAGTCTAAGAGCCTGGTCCCTGGTGAGGGTCTGGTCAGGCGTTGAGGTGCCCTGACAGATCCGGACCACTTGAAATAGGCGGCCGAGAATCCACTTGTCATCATCATCATTATCAGCCCTTGTCGGTCCACTGCTGGACATAGGCCTCTCTCAATGAACGCCAAGACGACCGATCTCCTGCCACTCGCATCCATCACGGACCGGCTTCTGCACGGAGATCGTCTTCCCACCTGGTGACCAACACTTAACATAAAACGCGGCCTGGACTCAAGAACCTTACTGACCCTTTGGCCGTCTGTTCACCTCCAGGACCCGTATTAGTGCATAAACGCACTACCTGGTGAAACCAAAAAATATATATCACGACAGCCTAAGGACGACTAGAACGGAGGAGGAGTTTAAGAAGGGTTTGGCGGAGCGCCGTAGAATCCGATTAGCGGGCGTTTTCATTATTCTATCTATCAATAAATTTGGCAAGTAAAGATATAATTTTGACACATTTTATATGGAATTTATATCAAAATTTTATGTTCTACATTGGACACTGCCGTTAGTGATTTTATGATAATCGTTTTGCCTTGATGTCATAAATCTTTATGCTTACATCACCATTAGTATAAGAATAAAAATTTCTAGACTTGTCGTGGTCATCACCTTGGATCGACGTGGTCATCACCTTGGATGGTGGTCGTAAGACAATTCACTGCCGTTATATGCGCACAAACAACTATTTTTAAAGTAAAGAGGAGCAAAGGACCGAACGGAGCGTTTTGACAATTATCGAGGCATATCGATATCGATGTTCGTATTTTTTGTCATGCATATACGTTGCCCTCCTTTCCTCCGCCCCTACAATGGGACATCGGCTACTCACAAACACAGCTGTCACTATACGGCCGTGTCTTGTGTAGGAGAGGTACCCTCCCTCCCAGGCGTGACGACCCACTTGGCCACATTTTACTAACTTTCGTTCCTTCTCACATCTGCGTGAATCCTATTGGTGTGTACTCCGTGCCTGGCCTACGTATTTGCCGCACACAAACTGTAAAATAATACGACAATTATTCACCAATAACGTTCAAAAACGATTACAATTAAACATCAGGTACCGATAGTTATGATTAAAGGCAAAACAAATCTCCATTATCTACTAAATTAACTTAAACTAGATCGACTTATTATTTATATAGCAGAATTATTATAGAACTGAGAACATTCAGACGAGGAAATACAAGAATTATTATAATGCACAGACTTTGAATTCATGTCAACAGGCAACCATTCACAAAAATAATTTGTTATCCAAATGTTATTTTCACTCAATTATTGTATAAATTTCCTCGATTTTTTATTCAATTATAGTAAAGAATACCACCACACTACATCGCAATAGTACTCCGCGAACGTCAAAGTTTAACATTAGCTAATAAATAAGACATGTCTATTATTATTATTGATAATTTTCTTATTAAAATGACTTATTCATAACCTACATGTTCATTATTATAGATCTAAATTATCTCACAAGTTGCTATAAATTAGAAATATCAAAATGCATATAGTAAATACGAAATTACGAACTTGGGAGTTCAAATAAATCACTGTATTCATACATGATTGACAAATTGCAAGCACATACAGGTATAATTATATCGGCTGTACATCATTGACTACCAGTTTATGTTAGAGATGGCATTATTATATATTTTTCTTATGATAGTTAAGTTTAATAATATTGGAAATTAAATAAATTATTGAATTTGATACAGAGGCGTCGACAACGCTATCGAATGATTGAACATTTATAGAAATTATGAAAGTGTGCACGATTGATTGATTCAGGAATCTCAATTGTCTATAACTTTATAGCATGAGGGGGCAAACGAACAAGCCTTTCGATAACTACCAACGCCCATGGACATTGCATGATTTTTATAAAGATGCTT
>JAFELO010010640.1:626328-638819 GCA_017140195.1 Eumaeus atala | reverse complement strand
CCCCCCCCCAATTGGCCACACATTACTCGCGGACCACACGAAACGCGACAGCGACGCTGTCAATTTTCGCCGGTGTCACATAGGAGGATGTGGTCTAATGCACCATGAATGGCACTACCTCCACATATGTAGCATGGCACTACCTCTTCCTAAAAGCTTCCTACTCGACGAGGCATTGAATAATTAAAATTTTTCAGTACGTTTCGGTACGTTCCAGATATCTGTAAAGGTTCCAGGTATCAAAATACTTATTCGTAGTAAAAATGTGCACGCACATGTACAATGTTACTACGAATAAAACAAAACATAATATCTTTTAAAACAATGACTGTCTAAACATTCTAAGCTCTTGATATAGTTTTTCAAACAGGTGTATGGTAAATACAAGTTATTTAAGAGTCATAGCTGCAGGTTGCAAATCTTGATTGTTTTAGGCTTTCGTAACGAGGAACGTCCACTTTCGTGATCGAGCGAGCGGTGGGCGAACTTGTTGCGGTCGAGCTATACAGCGTGATTCAGTTATGTTTGTAATTCATTATATTAATCGCTGTATTTTTACTGTGTTATACTATATATATATAATGACGTTGTACCTTTGCACACCGCAGCTAGCTTTTAGAGTGTCCATTCCCTTATTTCCAACTTACAACACCCAATGAAGTTGTTAATATGTGTGATCGTGTTATGGATGACCAAATATAGAGTTTTCAGGTAAGGGCGGAGGGGGGGGGGGTTAGCTTATTTTTGTTTTAGTGCGTTGTTTTAGTCATCCGGTACGTAAAGTAGTTGTTTTAGTCATCCGGTACGGGAAAATACCCACAAATTTCTTACCATTTTTCATCTCTAATATATTGAATAACCTTAGAATTTAAGTATTTTATACGTGATCGTGTAAAATCATAAATCGTGTAAAGGTAAATAGTTGATGTTTCTCTTACCTGACCTGCCTATGGAATTTATTTGACTATATTAAGTTTAATTAAATTAGTTTTGATTTTTATTGCAAGAATATTAAACATCACTGCCCTTTTAGTTCTAGTAGTCAAGATGAGAATTACGAAATGTTCAATATATTTAAATTAAAGGGCATCTTCCTAAATATTTGACCATGACAAATTAAAGGCATTTTTGTTTATCACAAGATCAAATATCCATTACATAACAAAAATCAACTTACAACTTTATCACCATCATCGGGCATTACCCGTCCAATGCTGAGGCTTCTGTTGTCCCTGCGTCCAACAGATGTATGTATGAAGACGGCATTTTAACTGTCACATCCAACTGCCTAGCGATACAGCGCCCCCAACTCAACTGTTCAGAAGGTGGCGTCGTTACTGAGATATTCAATGTTACTATTTGACAGTTGCTGTTTTTCGTTGTATATACTGTGACAGCTACTGCAACTGCTGTCTACTGTGAAGTTAAGTATGACGAATGTAGTTCCGATGTTGTCTATATAGAAGACAAGCAGTTAAACATGAAGAATGTAGTTCCCATGTTGCCTAATAAGAAGACAAGTGACGATTAATCATGAAGAATGCAGTTCCGATGTTTTATACTATGAAGGCAAGCGGCTAAGCTGTGGTCAATTTAAATTAAACTTAAAATAATACAGGAAACAAACAATGGCAGCAATCCAGTTTTTAACAAGGGTTAGTAAAAAGTGTGGGAACGAAGTCTTATCTTGGTAGTCTAAGCAGCTGACTGATAGTTCTTTAATCCTCAACTTCAATAGGGGAAGATTATAGTGTATCAAATCTCAATGTAATTTAAAAAAATGTAGAGCCTTTTATATTGTTAATAATTATTCGTGGCATATTTAATATATTTTGTATCACGAATATATAGGTTCCCGGCGGAGAAGAAAAAAAACTATTTCATTATCATTTGGTGGTGGCAGATAGCGTCTGCCATCATTCGTCCTTCACATCCAGCAAAGGAAAAGAGTGTCATTTCTTCGACACGAGCACACCCTCAGTCCAACAATCAAAGATGACAGATATACTTTTTCATAAGTTGTTTAAGTAGCAGAAATATAATTACTACAAAACATAACGAATGTAGTTCCGATGTTGTCTACTGAGAAGACAAGAGGTTAAACATGGAGAAACACTATGATAGAAAATTACGTATAACTTATTGTTGTGTAAGTTAATTTAATATGATTACCAAAAAAGTGTACATTTCGGTAACAAATTGTTACATGATATTATAAATGTAAAACAATGAGATTTAATTAATTTAATTGTGTGCAGTATGCAAAACATAAACACCCCTTACATGCACCTGCGTCGCGCGACGAGTTGCTCCACTTCGTAGGTACAATTTATTGTGTCAATAACAGAAGCTTACGTTAGGCAAGACAATCACATTATGTGTTTTACGAATATTATGCTAATACAATATATTTGATAGTGCATAAGCCGAGGCTGCAATGCAAATAAATTATGTCGGCACGCCCGGAATAGTGCCTCTCGCTTACACAACATCGACGTGAAGGAAGCTACTTAAACTGTCGGTTTTCGTGTGAATGATTAGTATTTTTTATAGTATGGGGGCCAAATGAGCAACCGAAGTCTTTCGATGACTATCGGTGCCCATGGACATCCGCATTATTGTTGTCATACAGATGAGTTGCCCTAAATTCCTCCTCTCCTCCAATGGTCTACCGACTACTCACAAACGGCATAACAATCATTTTATGCCATTATCATGTGAGTAAGATGTACCTCCTCGGTCTTGGCACTATCTCTTACTATTGTTTCCATATGATATTATTACGCTAACGAACAGTTGGCAGAGCTGTAACCATCTACTTAATCGTACACCTTAAAGTACAGCGACAATATAACGAGAGGTACCTCCCTGGTCCTGGCAGCCTCCATTCCATATTCAGCATCTATTACTGAATATGGTATCGAATACGCGAGCGCAACGCGCCTGTTTACCCTTTAGTTGTGTGGTGTGAACGCGTCAGCCCACCAAACTCAGACAGCTCGTTAGCATTATGCAATAGAAAATATATTTTTTATGTTTTCGAAACGGCAGCAGCAGCGGATACATCGGAGGTTGCGATAACCGATATTAGCCGATAAACGATATATTTAAATATTTTATTAGCTTTAATGTATAATAAGTAGCACAGTATTGTATAAGTAATATAACATTCAATCTTATTTTAATTTTATATTTAGTGAGATCGGAGTTACGTGGTCGAAGCCGCGGGGTGCTGCTAGTCCTATATGGATATACTTTACATTGCAACTGATTCGATTGCAGATGTACCCACCTACCTGGCTTCTTTCTTGCGTGTTTTTGGGACGTTTTTACTCCCCTGCATACTAATGCATAAAAAACTTTACCTCCCTACTAAGGAAAGTAAAGTTTGTGTTTTTGTACAATTTAAATGCTAAATATAAGAACTCTAGGGTCTACACCCTACAAACACAATATTAACTGAGCGCGGTAACTGACGCTCGCAACTTGGGTCTGTTGATGGATGAAAATCTACGATTTGAAAAGCACGTGGCGAAAATTTGTACGTAATTATTTCTACCGTCTAAAAGTTCTTTATCGCTTAAGGAACTATTTATGTGAAGATCTACGTATAAGATTGCGATACTCTTGTACCTTCTAAATTGAACTACGTTGATGTCGGGATGGGTCCGCGACCGCCAGAGCGCACCAAAAGAGCTATACAGTGAATACAAAATGCATGTGCACGTTTTAAAACTACACCTTTTTAAACTAAAAACGTCACTCCTTTCATAAACCATTCATCTTTACTGAAAATGGAGAAACGTACCCGACTGCATCTTGCAACCTTGCTGTTTGGTATTGTCAAACATGGCGTGCCTGTTTACCTGTTTAAGAAGTTGGACTGGACAAGAGATACTAACACCACACATCGCGCTAGAGCCACTCATTGCACTCTATACATGCCCAAACATCGCACGGCAGCATTTAGGGGCTGTTTTAAATATGCAGCAACTAAATGCTGGAATAATGTCCCCCCCCCCTCCACTCCGTGACCTTCGCACTAAGAGAAGACAATTTTAGGGTTAATTATAAAAAATATTTATTACTTGCCCAGAATAAAACATAGGTACCAAATGTATTCTTTTTAAATTTTATGACATTAAATATTATCGTAATTAAAAGAGTTGGGAATTGTTTTTATATATAAGTGAGCTGTGCGTGTCCGTATTTTTGTATTTTATCTATATAATATTTTGTTGATTTTATTTTAATTATTTTCATGCTTTCTTTTTAATTTCCTTTGTGTTATTTGTTATCTTTTTTATTTTGTTGGCAGTATCATTCGTACAAATAAAGCAATTTTCATTTCATTTCAATTCATTTATTTACAAGACATTAGGTAGTTTCGTACTGAAATAAATCCCTACTAATGTTATAAATTCGATTCGATGAAATTTTGCTCAGACATAGATAGCAGCTCGTAGAACCAAACCAAAAAAGTTATTTCCTATCTCGAAATATGCATGGTTATCGCGGTGTAGATGTTAAGCGAATAGTTCAATTCGGTTTCATTGTATTATTTAGTAAGAAACAATCAATACAGTGAAAAAATTGAAAATAGACAGACGATTTCCCTATAATTAATTTACTTTCCGCTGAAAGCGAGAGGTGACGATCTTCACCAGTCTCACCGGCCAATTCTGCTACAATCTACCAATACCAATTACCGGCATACCTTTCAAAATAGGGATGTCCCATAATGTCATCCAAAAGTATTTTTAAGAGGTTTGAAAATTGTAATAATTGGTTCCGGTGTGATTCGGCTGTATCTCCAGCACGAATTAACAAGAGACAATTAGTATTTGGAAAGCTCTCGATATATCGCAACGCTTGCTGGACGATAAAAAGACGTCGTCTGGCAGTGCGGCCGCGGCGGTAACAAAGAGTTTTAATTTATTCAGCTGCGTCACACTATCCATCAAGTCGGCGCCTCCGCATGATGGATCGATTGCCACTCGATCTGACAATCGGTAATTAATCGATGTCGATAGTGTAATGTATTACATTATAATTTGATTTAACGAATAAGAAAGCTAATATTTATGTAACTATACATATTACATTATAGTGTCCTCTGCGTTTGCAACGTTGATTAAATTGACATAAAGTATTTTTAACTTACTAGAATTAAAGCAGAAGTGCTCGCATTGTGTTCAAGAGTCGGTTATCTACTAGTGGACTAAATAGTACGTTCAAATGGAGGTGGGCAGGACGTCTAGCAAGGCATGATGAAGGTAGGAGGACGGAGGCCGTAACAGAAGCCCAGGGTCCAGAGAAGAGAACATCGGGACGGTGGACAGACGGCACCGTAGTAATTGCAGGAAAAAAATACACGGGATTGAAGATAAAGGCGTGATAGAGAAGAGGCCTATACCCAGCAATGGGCAAGTTGTGGCTGTTAAGAAGACACAAATTTTTTTATAAAAATAAACTCCTTTGTAACATAATCCATCTCGAAATAAGACTGCGCGCTAGTCCATTCCGGGAAGGCGAACTTACCCAGCAAAATATGTTTACCTACTACTTTCAAGGAAAAAGGTTTCCTCGCAATGTTTTCCTACATTGCAGAGTTATTGTGATCACAGAGCCCGATACGAAAACCGCTTAATTATTGATCGACAGTCTAATTATTGATCGACAGTCTAATTATTGATCGACAGTCTAATTATTGATCGACAGTCTAATTATTGATCGACAGTCTAATTCAGACCACTCGGCACGATTCGAAGACTTGTTACCATAATGCTATCTTGATAAAACGTATCGTGAAAAAAAACTGGGGTCGCCAACTTCACGCTTATTCAAAGTAATATTCGATGACGAAATATCACAGTAGCACATCTGGGTATTCCACAATAGTTCACGTTCACGCCCAAGCCCAGCCTACATTCCATAAAGTTACCTTATGACAACGAAACAACATTAAACCCTAGGTCCATACGTTTTAACAAATGTGGTAAGTAAATCAATTTTTCGCAACAAAGCCGCTACTATTACCCAACCGTTAGAAGCAGTGGACATTTAAATATACCCCTTACCTTATAGTATATAGGATATTAAATAAAATGTCACATAATGGTTGATAGTACTTTATACAATGCGACATGTTATAACAATGCGTACTTGCGTCCAGCGCTTGCGACAGACCTCGACCTGTGCAGAATTGAAATGTAATAAATTTGAAATGCTCGGATACAGTGAATATCGCGAATGTAATTAAATTAAATCAATTTAATTTAATTAATTATCCAATTTAATGTTATTTCATAGTTGATACGAAAAGCATCGAATGAAAACTGAGATATTCAGAACTTTATGATGCACCATTTTATCCGGAATCTAGTCAGATTCCGGCTTCGGGGAAACGCCTATGAACATCAGCATAATTACTCCTCTTCCTTGATTTTGATACCAAACAATATGCATCACGTAGTGGATGTAAGAAATTAATGATATATAACAAAAATCACTTAGCCACACGAAAAGTGCCGTTACAATGTCATATGATAAAACCATAAGATACAAAAATGTTTTGTTACAATCAACTCTAATCTGTGATAAGTGATAAGCGAGATCACTTATCCCATTTATGTTGAACGGCATTTATCATTCGAAACAAGAAATTTTGTATAGTATGGACGTAGATAAACTAGAAACAGAGAACATTCTGAGATAAGATAGAGATTTATTGTTATCATAAATTAGTTTACATTGATAAATGTGCAACTAATTTTAAGCAACCATTGTTCAATTATTTGGAACAAAGCAACAGGTGTTTTGAAGTTATACCAAATAAGTTTCTATTGGAATATAATTTATCATAAATTAACACAATATCCTGTCCAGCCCTGTCGTATTGCAGCAACTGAATGAAACTTCCAAGGCTTCCAAAAAAATATAAACAATATTACAAACACTATAAGCATTTTATAAGATAAACATCGAAGACGCGAACACTAAAACCCTCGACCGTTGATATGTGCAATCGGTCGTATTTTTTTTAATCCTTCCTTCATTCCTAGTCTCCCCAACGGGTCACCGGAGAGGCGCATGCAGCATGAAACACTACAGCAAATCGTTTTCTACATCGCGGTGATATTGACCGGTGATCGAGGGGTACCTTCGTGGCCCTGTCGGCACATGATAGTGCTGAATTCAAGCTAGTTTTTTAATTATAGAACAGTGATTTGTCACGTCAATGGTATATGCTTGTTTTGGAAATAGAAACTCATTTGACAAATACTTTAGCGGACAGTACAACAATTAAACAAAGATTATGCAAATCAACCACTCTCCATCACATGTGCCG
Organism: Eumaeus atala; assembly: GCA_017140195.1. Classification (NCBI taxonomy): domain Eukaryota; kingdom Metazoa; phylum Arthropoda; class Insecta; order Lepidoptera; family Lycaenidae; genus Eumaeus; species Eumaeus atala. The sequence goes on along the minus strand of JAFELO010010640.1, from coordinate 631,468 downwards.
GCCTTGACACAGAAATTACGATTTATTTCATTACGTTATAACAGTACTAAAGCTTTATAGGCAGGCCTACATACTTTTGTAATCAAAATCGAATACACATTTGCTTTCACATAGCTCTTAGAAAACCCAAGGTTGTATTAATAAAGCTATCTATACACCTTTCGATAAATTAAACTTACTAACATATTATGATTTGTTAAAACAAGATTTTGCTTAAAAATAATAATGGCCCTTTCTAGCTTGATATTTAGCAAAGCGTATAAAATGAGCAGGCGTTATTAAGCTGTGGAGGAAGGGAATAAGAAATAAAAGATGATCATTTTTCAGCATCAACACGAGACGGGACTCGTCAATACAGCCTGGACACTTACATCTGTAACTTTCCTAATAATTTATACCTTCTATTTGATAGTGGTACATAGGTGTTTCGAAGTATCAGTAGTCCCACGATAATTGATGCATTGCAGCGAAAGGACACAAGCACGACTGGAGAATTAGCTCTCATAATCGCTAGTCATGGCTATTTGCGTGGGCTTTGGGAGAATGAAGTGGCTTTTCACTTCCCCCCCCCTCACTTGGCCACCGGTTACTCACAAACCGCACGAAACGCGACACCGTAGGATTCACTTTACAGCGGTATCAAGTGAGCGAGAGGTAGCTCCTCGGTCGTGCCGGCCCAATTCCGTTGCATGGGGGGATGTAGTGTCTTGCACTGCGAGGGGTGATTGATAAGTATCCAAAACGACAAAGAAAAAGTTTAATAATCCATTTAAAACAATTTTTTTTTTCAACGTAAGTTTCCTTCCACCTTTGATGTATTTAGTACAGCGCTTCTCCAAATCCGTTACACCGGTTTGATAAAATGTTTCCTCACACCCCTCAAAACACTCGTCTACGGCGGCTATGACTTCATCATTACAATAAAACTACTTTTACGGATTTTATCGCGGTTTATTAAATTATTTATGTAGCTCGACGTTTCAGAAGCTTTACTGCAACCATGGTCACGGGTGGACTGAGAGGACAGATGTCATACAGTGTATAGAAAACATACCCATTCTGATCGGCATCAAAACGGCAATTCTCATCACCATCCAACACAGTTGTCTACCGCGGGTAGATCTTTGTTTCAGGGAGCACGAGGCATCTGTGACAAGCAACACCTGGATATCGAACTTCAACGTGTCAAGCGAGTTCGGCGAGACAACAAGCTTCGGGTTCCCCGTCTGCTCCAGAGAAGCCGAGTGAAACCAGCCACTGTCGAGCGCTTACCTGTTATATTACCATACTTAAAAGGGGTGACTGATAAAATTGGCTATATTCTCAAGTGAGCAATCTAAGCAGTGGCTTAGATTGCTCTTTTGTGTCAGGAGTATAATGATATATCCATGTTCCATCTACTGTCACATGACGCCGCAAAAACTCGTTCGTATCACGTGCCAAAGACTCTGACGAATCGTATACTCGACGTTGCTTTTGGTTATCAGTGAGCAAAAGTGGTTGGTGTAAAGTGTAAAGGAAATGCTTATAATCTCTGCTATCTGCCGCAACTTTAAGCGCCGATCATTCAATACGATTTTTTGAATTTTTTGATCATGTCCGGATTCGTGACTTCTTTTGGACGGCCAGACCTGTTGGCGTCTTCGCAGCTCTGTCTCCCACGTTTAAAATCAGTTACCCAGGTGTGAATTGCAGTCAATGCAAAAGCAGTATTACCTAAAAGACTGTCTAGCTTGACTTTAGTTTGGGTGCTCTTTTCAATTTTAAAACGTAAAACTTTATCACCGCACTAATTTCGTTCCTTTCCATTGTTGAGAAAATTTACGGCAGAAAAAGTTCTGGGTCCCCTCATACAAATTCTATCATTTCGAATAAATTCGAGTTTGGCGTTCTAATTTCGGAAAGATGATAGAATATAAAGTAATACATTTTGTTTGCCTGTCTTTTTTTTAAGTTCATCGTTTCGGCCAGATATCAATCAGCACCAATATGCATGGCACTACCTCCTCCTATGCAGCACGGCACTACCTCTTCCTTAAATACATATAATGGAATTCAAATAGAAGGTAATTCACAGATTCAATTAGGAGTAATCTACATTTAAATAACAGTTTATTTAACATTGCCGGAGAATGGAAACGGGATACACAGGACCGGTCCGTTTAGAGACGAAAGGAAAGAGACAAATTATTGTGACTGACAATTGTGTTCCTAAGTTAGTTGATCTCTAAATATTAAATAATTTTACGATTTGGTCATAAATCTCGTAAGGAATCTTTATGTCTACGAATGTATGAACACCTTGACATGGAATGAGAAAATGCAATATTTTTCCATTTTATACCAATAAAAGCCGAGACGAATAATAAACGGTATATGGATGACTGTTTTGTTGCAAGTAAATTTTGTATAACTAGTCGTTTGTATGTAGGATATTTAAACCGTTTTCACACTATTTTATGGGGTACAAACGAATCTAGTAAGAGTCGATATAAGCATGTAACTTCTATCATGCAATTACTCTATAAATGAATAGGCAAATACTATTTCACGCATGCCTATTATATGATAAATTACTTACAACCTATGTATTAGGGTAACGAAGCAAGACATCTGCATGATTATAATTCACATTTATTACACTTTATTTGCCTTCAATTGCAATTAAAATTAATTTTATTTAAAAGATACAAATAAAAGGAAGGCAATCTTTCCTTTCCTACCGGCTCAACTCAAGGCCATTTTTATCGGTTTTGTGTCTTGGCAAAAAAAAAACGTAACATATGTTTTCTTTTAATAATTAAAAAAAATAAAACATATATTTTCATACTTTTCAAGTTATTTATTATGATCAGTTTTATTATAATTAGATTGTAACAGAATTACAATTTCCATTAATAGGTCTGGAGTCAGAAAGTCAGCGGTGCTGCATCTCTGTCTGCTCGAGCACGTTGAGCCATGAGTCCAGCACTTCCTCTCCGGTCGTATCACCACCCAATCGGAATAAGAGAATAATGGAATTGACTGTGGAATTTTTCCTGAGTACTTGTGCGCCATAATATGTATTGCGCATAGTCTCTATAGAGAGAAATTATGTATATCTCGAAAAAGCTTATGGGTGTACCATATATGGGTGATACCGTACTATAGTTGTAAAGTGCGTGTATAGCCCGCCTTATATCGACTTTAATGACGTTCGCATTCAGATTGCTTTATTGCCCCGTCTTATTCTAAATGGCAATCCGCATTAATTTGTGCGCAGCTATTGTTGGTCGCCATAATTACGCGGACATTGTTCGCTTTGTAAAAACCGAAGCTGTGATTACGGCTGCGTTTAACGAAGCACTGATTGCAATGTAAATTGTGTTCATCATCATCAGCGTCCGTCCGCCAATAGCCGGGCGGTGCGTAGTATATAATGTTTATGTTGTCAGAACGGTGTCACGTCAACTGAGTATGTGTATATTTACGTCTGTATGGATGTACGTATCACTAGGCGCACGAAACGCTACGATGTCTTTATCATTTTGCGACGGTATCATGTGAGCGGCGGCAACAGCCGAATATTGTCCTAACTTACAACATCCCCCAACAAGCCACTGGCTACTGACAATCCGCATGGAATGCCACTATCACTTTACGGTGACAGTCACAGCGAGAGGTACCTCCCCGGTCAAGCCGGCCTAATTCAGCCGCAATGTAGATCGGAGCTCCGAGCTACATTGCGGCTGTGCAATAAAAATATATTTACGTCCGTACTGCTACTCTAACTTGCGACCCCTGTACTGACCAATAACCACCAAACCAGATGGCATCAGTGTTTCTAAATTGCATTTCAAATATTCAAAAGCCCGTTTGTCCGCGGGTTGTTGACAGATGCGGTGAGATGCAGCTAGTACACGGCATAATAGCTTCTATGCGGATGACATAGGACATACACGATAAGCATGAACAGTTTGTGTACTTTTTATGACAGTGCGTACACGGGGAAGCGAGACACCTGATGGTATGTGGCGAGGTCCGCGGACATCAATAATAATAAAATAATAAATATTTGCCAACAATCTGGACACTCCTTTACTTTATTTTATAGCATAGGGAGCAAATGTGATGACCGGCTTCTACAAAACTTTTTCGGTTTTGCAGATCCTGCCTTTCAGAAATCTATGGGATCTTTTCTTGAAAAAGTAATTCTGCTACAAGCCAATTACAATAATTCTGATCTTTATCTATATGTATTAAAAAGTATTATCTATATAAATACATATGTATTAAAAAGTATGAAAATATATTTTCTTTTTTTTTATTTATTAATGTATATATTTATATATACTTTTTTTAGTATATTGTTTATTGTTTATTTTGTATATTTTTTAATTTCACATATTGGATTTGTATAATGATCACTTATGCCTGTCTTTGCGGCTAAGTTTAAATTGAGAGTTCGCAACGCGCCCATGACAGAGAAGATACCCACATTAAACTCTGCTGGGTCCCTATCAGTCCTTTGGTTGAGATGATTACTTCACAAAGGTATTTAAATTTAGAGTAATTCATTCCATTATTTTTATTTTTGTCATTTATAAATCCTTTACATTATAATAGGATTTTGATACGAGTTTCTCTTTAACGATAGCTTTGAATTTATTGATGGAAAAATATATTATATTACTGGGAATATTATTACAAAAACGTTTACCTGTAAATGAATTATTTAATATATTTTGAACGTATAGGGCAGGACACGAGCAATCGTAATATATTGTCAAATACTTATGCCCATAGACATCCGCATAAGAGCAGATGCGCTGCCCTCCATTTCCCGTCCAACGGAACGCACTCACTCACTCTGAAACCCCACGAAACGAGACAGTATATTTGGCTCCTTACGGTGGTATCAAGTGAATGAGAGGTACTTTTACCGTCGTGCTGGCCCAATACAGCTGCAAAGGGGCATGGAAATACCTCTAACACAGCGGATAGCTTAATTTTTTCGTTTCGCAGCATCGTTTGATAACAAAAACTTACTTAACTATATTATTTGATTGAAGGAAACTGCATAAGGTCCTACGCACACTCACAAGCATCAGGTGACACAAGTGCAAAAAATTGAGGAGACCGTTTTACCAAACTCTTCTTT
>JAFELO010010640.1:604331-617218 GCA_017140195.1 Eumaeus atala | reverse complement strand
AGACAGAGAGATTCAGATGCTTCTGCAATAAGCTTACGGAGGTACCTATATTTGTATTATACACAACAGCAGCTGACCCGTCTCCGTCTACTTACACTTACTTAAACTTTCTTCACACATTTAATTTACACTGATATACACCACGAACACAGGTAACCAAAATCATTTAATGAAATAAATGAATTAAATAAAAATAAATATTTAAGAACATGAAAACTATTAAAAAATACTTCAGATGTACAGCACACAAATGCGCGGGGGGAAAAGCGCATAACAGTGTAAACATTACTCTCAAAAAGGGGACCACTCAGTTGATTGACTATGATCTCCTTTAGATGTGGGCATAGTCCTGATAACATATGGCCCCAATATTTGTGACGTCACGGTCTACAATATATATAATGTGTCTGACATTGACGTAGTCTTTTTATAATTTTCGTCGTTGTCATGGTAAAATAATTGCATTTCTTGGCCTGGTAACGTGTAGTGTTAACTGGTGAAAATGTCAAATATTTTTCATGGTTCCCGTAACATTTTTCAAACATTATTTACATTATTAGTATGCCTACAACGGACGCAAAAATAGCTTACACATTTGGGTCGTTTCATTATTTGGTACATAGATATTTTATAAATACTAACCAAATCTCACTCACTCCTGAAGAACTAAGATACTCCATCTTAATTCATACAAAGACGGACTTAACAGGTCAAATCTTTCTATAAAATGTTCGTACAGGAAAACGAAAGATCAAAAATGTTCCCGTGACGTTTGAATTGATGATGATCGTTTTATTTAAAACACATTAGCTTTCACGCCCATACTAACACATTAGCTTTCACGCCCATACTAACACATTAGCTTTCACGCCCATACTAACATATTAGCTTTCACGCCCATACTAACACATTAGCTTTCACGCCCATACTAACACATTAGCTTTCACGCCTATACTAACACATTAGCTTTCACGCCCATACTAACACATTAGCTTTCACGCCCATACTAACACATTAGCTTTCACGCCCATACTAACACATTAGCTTTCACGCCCATACTAACAAATCATAATAACAGAAGCCGGATTCTCTATTTTAAGTTATTTGTCCTTTAAAAATAGCCGTTTCGTAAAAATTTTAAAATATTTTTGTAAAAAAACTTGACTTAAAAGACCATAAATTAGATAGTTAGTATATTTGTAATAGTATCTTCATTGCATCCCAAGCCCGCACTACCAAGAAGTTTTGTGGGAATAGTCCCTGGCCCTATTTTGACATCGTAAGAAAGTAACATCACCCTACCCGCGCATCTCCTGTCCTATTAGTTGTAGCCTCATGGTATATAACCTATAGCCTTTATCGATAAATGACGTAAAAAAAAATATACAGATTTTATTTATTCCGGCCACTAGTACCTGAGATTAGCTCCTTCACAGAAACAAAATAAAATCTTCAGATTTATATTATTAACATAGATACAGTATACCAGTGTGTGCGCAGGCAAGAGAGCTTTTCTCTCATTCTGCAAGGGGACAGTCTCTATTCTCTCATTCTGCGAGGGAACAGTATCTATTCTCTCACTCTGCAAGGGGACAGTCTCTATTCTCTCATTCTACTATAACGAGAGCACAGCCCGGGTACGAGCTGCAATTTATCGATTAAGGCCAAAGAAACCCAATTTTGGTGCATACGTCCTAGTAACAAGTACAAAAAAATATATTCTAAGTAGAAAAAATTATATTTACTAACACTTATAAAAAAACACTTCATGGTAACATTTCCTTTAATTACAAACCTATGATCTGTTCTTGCCTACTAAAAATAATAAAGTTTTCCAATAAAAAATTTAACATATTAAGAGGAAATAAATGTATCACAAATTACATGTTTTACACACTACTGTTGACCAATTTGAGTTGATTGTAAGCAGAAACGTATTTTCCTTAGGCGCGTCCAGACACTAGTGAAAATTTTTTTGAAAAAAATAAATTTCATAGACAAGATCAGGGTGGCCTGTTTCAGAAAAGCGTGCCATATCAGACAGCCGCTACCGTGGCATCGAACCTACACACCTACTCCACTGTTTGCAGGTGGCTCACCTCTATGAAGGCCGTTGCGAAATTAAACGCTTATGGAATTACCTAAAATAACTTTATAAAACAACTTATTCTGCCTAAATCCAAGAAGGTCAACGACGCTACATCTAGACCCACTGTCGCCATTCGTGGGAAACTCAAAGAGCGAACGGCCATCGACTAATTAGCATAATCACGATACTACTGAATAAAAAACCAATCACTGGGGACCGGCTTTATGTTAAATGAAACGATATGGCATACTAAATAAATACTTATAAATGCTACAATTCTTAATCATTTTGGCGGTAAATTTTCAACAAGTGGATATAGAATTGAGCTCTCTCCTTGTTAATTCAACTATATTATGTGTATATTTATTTCAGTTTAACATAGATGCCGTTATATTCAATTTTTAATCTCAATCCAAGTCGATACATGTCCGCGTCGCAAGCGTTGGACGTCACTTTGATGAGATAGAATAGTTTAGTTGTCATCAATTTCACGCTGAGATTAACAGAAGTACCAAGATACACAGCCAGCGTCTTAAAACCATTTGTAAAAAAGATCTGCACATGACGAATTACGCACTCTATGAATACAACTTAATATTATTCGTTAACTTTCCAAAAAATGTTTATATAGTGCACTTTTTCAAATAGAATCCGTTTCGTAAAAACTAAGTAAAAAGCTTGCGAGTAAAATTGATTTTGCAAACATGTATGTCTATGTACAATCATGGATGATTTAGAATAACAGTTCATTATTAAATCGTTTACGTGATGTTTTCTGTAAATGAAATCTTGGTCGTTTGAATTTTACATCTTTAATTGACGTGCTCACGAGGGTTGATAAATAAATGTGTCATGTGCGAGACCGGTGGACATCGTAGAAGTGTCTTTTCCCGTTTCTCTTACGTCTGTATTTTAGGAAGAGGTATCGTCATGATGCATAGGAGTAGGTAGTGCCATGCATAGTGCATGACACCACATCCTCCTATGCAACGGAATTGGATCGGCAAGACCGGGGGGGTATCTCTCGCTGACCTAATACCGGCGTAAAGTGACATCCTACGTGTTGCGATTCGTACGGCTTGTGAGTAGCCGGTCGCTCATTGAGGGGGGGGGCGAAGAGGGCAACGCTTTGCCTCTCTATTCTATAAAAAGTGTAGCCGCATCGTCCCAAATAGTTAAGTAGATGACATGGTCGCTTACGACTATCTCTCTGGAGCGCTTCCTTAGCGAGGAATTCTACCAACATCACTTACTTCTACGACAAATGCAAACGACAAATAAAGACTAAATATTTACCAACAATCGGTTCATAATATCAAGGTATATTTGCGCATAAACTTGGTTGAATGTCAGCCCTTGGTGGGATTTTGTAACGCTTCAAGACTACTGGCAAGTCGGAATGACTTTGAGGAATGTTAATTATTTTCCCCAAAGCTATTTTGAAATACAAAAAAAAAAACACACTATCAATACAAGCGATACGTGATAAGAAAAACATTTCTTTATCATTATTAAACCAGCATACATTTAAATAATTAAACATCATAACCTACGTAATTATTGTGCACTTAATTATTTTAATTAATCGTTTTGTTAATTAATTCTAAAAAAGTATATTACGACACCCATTAACATAGAATTTGCAAAAATTACCTGTATATTAAACTACATATAAAGTATTCTTAAGAAAGTATTTATCTTTATTGTTCATTTTAATAAGCTATTTTGTACCTAATTTATATATTCGGTCATCCTTCAATAAGTTGAGATAACAATTTCAATAACCAGTTTTCTTCATAGCATCTATGTGATAGCGAGGGAATAGCTGTATTTGTAGCCCTTGATATACGACCGTATTTAGAGGGAGATTGTTTTATAGAATAAGTGGGGCAAGCGAGCAATTGGATCCTTTTTATCATGACATTATGCAGACGTGTTAACCTCAATGCCTTGTTTTCTCCAATGAGCCACCAGAAACTCGCAATACTCCACAAACTTGTTCCTCCTTGGTAGTGCTGGCCCAACTAGGCTGCAGTTTAGGATTACACTACCTCTATAAAAAAAATCCGTGACGTGAGAACAACGGCGCATGCGCGGCGTAGGTCGGGCCCCCAATGAGCCGTAACATTAAACGGAGACAACAATATCATGCGAATATGTGGAAGTAGGCGGGCCATGTATCTGTAGGCCGGACTGTAGATGGAGTAGAAAAGTCTTAGGGCGATGCGGCGCGATGGGCTGATAATCTCGTTAGGGTGGCTGGTAGCAACATAATCGCCACGGCACAAAACCACCAGAGATGGAGAAAATTCGAAGAGACCTGCACTCAGCATTGGGTGGCCACAGGTTGAAGAGGAACACAATCATAGAAGATTAAGTGAAATTGAATGCTATTGGTACAAATGAGCCATTCATTTATGACTGCGCGCAGTCCATTTTAGCTACCTCGCGTGAGCTCTGCGCCAGAGTCGGTGGATAATGTGGTCTGGTCATGATAATAATAGTTAAGTTAATGATTATAAACATCCTCATATCTGTTACATATATGTCAAGATATTTACATAATCTGTATTGTGATGACAGCTATGACAACTGATGGCGGTGTTAGACACGTACAATATCCAGTACGGCCCCGAAGAACATGAGCCGAGGACACATTGTGTGTGTGCCTCAGATGTGTATTATAGTTTGCTATCGAACACGCTATATTTCTCACCCCATGGAGGGATAATCACACATCCCTCCATATGTCATCCCAACGTATCGCATCAACGCATATAAGCATGTAACAATATCGAAATGGATCTCTGTCATCTGCAGGAGCACAGAGGGTTGCGCCTTTCGACCCCGATCTAAGTCTCTTAGCCGATGAGCTATATCAAGAAGCTGCACTGGGCATCTCTTTGCTTCCAGGGAATAAGTAATAAGTCCATTTCCGAGGGCTTCCGAACGCGCCATGTGTTAAGCGGTCGGGATGATTCAAAGCTGGTCGCTTGCTCTTCCTTTGGAAAACCGAAGTCTGAATAGTAACTAGTCATGAACAATATTATGCCGGACCTACTTGTACAGCGGTAATAATCCAGTGTCATGGAAAAACTTTAACAACTTCATTGAGATGAAATAAAGAAGACATAATTAAAAAAATAGACTTAAATAAAAATCAAATTTGTGAAATAATTTTATATTTGTTGTATTTGTACTCGTATATTTGTGCCTTGGGTATCCGAGGCATATACATACTTGTACTCATCGAATTAGCGACCCTCCTTTTTAAAAAATAATGATACCAGCATTTAAATTTGCGCATTAATAAAATGTGCAAAAATTTGGTACAAAAAAATTGCCGCACATGTGCATATTTTATTAAAATTGCAAAACATAAACCATCCATCCCTCGGTGTCGATAAAATACCGATCACTATATTGTATCCGCCTTGAGTAATGCCAACAGCCGCCGCCTTTGATGTGACGTAGAGTAAGCAAGTGTAGATACGATACTATCAACGTTTTGTGAAATTTCATGCTCGCGTTAAACATAAAAAATACCGCGCGTTCGGATTGTCAGATTATATTTAATTTTATAATGCTTAATGTTGTTTTATGTAATGTTTGTAAAAATAAACAAGCATGACTTCAACGATTCACCAGGTACTAAAAGATAGGGTAGAAATTTTTATTATTCGTGCGAATACATGCTTTGATTGGTAGTTTTAAAGTTTAAGTCATTAACTACTAAGAGGTGGACTTAATGAATTTTATAAAACATATTTAGTTATATTGTGATGTATTAAATTTGATGTGAGAGTATCCATCATATAACGCACTGCCAGTTAATTTAATTTCAATAATGTCCGTTTAGCAAGTTTTAGGATTCTAAAATAAATTTAAGTTTCCATTTCTACCGGTTGTCCCAATAATAATTTTATTTCACTTAGACGCGAAAATCCTTACGTTTCTCTAGAGAATGACACATATTTAGTTAATACTTATTGCTTCCGTTTTATAATAATTAAAATACACTGCTAAATAATCATAGGAAGCATTCACATCTGCAAGTACATAGTCTCTGCTAATACTACTCCTATATTGGCTGTAGGCTTTCTTTGTGAATTATTACGGATCCGTTTCGAGGTTCCGTACCGTCAATACCTTAATGGTACCTCATGCTTTCACCTCCGGAACTAAAAAATAAAAAATTACACACGTAGCTTAGGCAGGGAACTGAAATACTATCGGAACATTAGTGTGCCTTTAAAATTGGTTCGCTTTTTGCTAATGATTCGATGTTTCATTTGATTCGCCTCTCAACACTAAACGGCATGCCCGTAATGTTTGTCTAATGAGGCATCTACTTTTTGGATAGTCATTGTTTGTATGCATTTCTTGCGAATTCATTTGTTTTGAGTATTTCTTTGTGTAATGCATATTGCTGAAAGAAATTTAAAATTCATACTTGCTCACATATAGAATACGTAGTAACTTTTCAGACACTCACTGCATTTGAATAAAATGCGTAAAACAGAGACATTCCGTATAAGGCATTGGTGCGTCCAAATAGTATTGCATTAACAGAATATAAAATATGAATATCCTGTTTTACATAACATAAAACATTAAAGTCGAACGTTAGATAAACGCGGTAACAACTGTTATCAATTTACAAAATTGACTAGAAAAGGGAACATGTTTCTGAACATACTAAAATTTTCAGTCGTATTTATAAAATTTCATCCAATCCACGTTGACCCCTTGTTTGTGATTGCTCGCTCCGCGCGATCGTGTTCCTAGTAAACACGAAGGGGGAGCGGGGGCTCTCAATAAAACGGTGCATATAGATCACTACACTTGGAAGGGGATGCTGAATTTACAACCCTTTTGCTGCAGATTTATGTTGCGTACGTCGAGTTAACCCTCGCATGCAGAAAAGATCGCGTTTCTTTACAAATTGCTTCCGAAATGGATGGCAGCTGGATAATCTTAAACAGAAAGGTATACTGGGATGTCCTTACTATATTTATTGTAATATATTATGCACTTCACATGACATAGCATAGTTAACGTTCATTGTATGTATTTGGGGAACATGGATGTCTAAGTTTTGACAATGGATGAATAAAAAATGAACACGATGATAATAAGTGTTTACAGGATTATGAAAAAATCTACGATTCACCAGATCTATGGTTGTCCTGAAATATTCATTCATTTAAAATTATATGCCGTGATAAAATATGGGTAGAATTAGGTTTAACTAAAGATTTTTAATTTTCATTTGATATTTTATTGAACAATTACGCTCTCAAACATAATTTCAATACAACTTGGACGTCAGTAACATTAACCAAAATGTCCCCTTTAATACTGGAACGTTATCTGTATGATGAATTGCCGCGTCGCGTCCAATAGGCCTCTTTAAGCCTAAGCATTATATATAAGGTCCAATAAAATACCGAACTACGTACTTAGGCTTCTAGTGTGGTTTATTATAAAACAACTAAAACGTTCCTTAACTACAGTGCCTTGCACTAAAACGGCGATATCTACACTCATTACGTCGGGCCGTTCACGGCCGGGAGCATGTCCACCGTATCGATGTCAGTTAATTTTCCACCAAGTGTAATTACCGTGTTTCGCTTTGTTTTTGCTACCAACTTTATTTGCATAGTGCAGGAAGGGGAATGTTTCTCGTTCAGTAGAACATAATGTGGCGTAGAGTCGAATTTTATGTAGGTTTTTTTATAGATAATAGGTGCATTATGTAGCAAGTAATAGAACTGCAGTTGAACTAGAGCTAGGCCAACAGGACCAAGAAAGGACCACCCTCTGACGTGAGGAGACAATTTTTGATGGTCCCAGCCACACCTATAATTTTATATGACGACGCATGTATCGTCAAATGACCTGATTATTCGGTTGCTTCTTATGTAATAAAAATACCTCAAGCATTTATAATAATAATGTGTATTTATCACACCACGTAACGGTATACTAGCTCCACATTTAGTAACGTTGAGATTTGCGTTACATGCTCTTAATAACGAAAATATATTTACTATCTGTATACATAAATTAATTTCCAATAACTTTTAGAGACAGATAGAAGTATAGACGTGGATAGGTTCTCCTGAAACTCATTTAATAATAATGTTCAAAGTGATGAAAACACTTCTATCAACCGTAATATTATTTTTTTATATATTTCATACGCAAAAAATGTAGCGAGTGTAATTGTAAAACTATTAAAATGAATTGCTTATGTGAGATGGCGATGCATACGGACGTCTTGTAGTGACGCATTTTCTATTCCAACCACAAGTTGAGAAGTGAGAGTCTTTAGAATTGTGGTGGTTTGATAGTTCACTATCAAACCACCGCAATTCACAATTAAAAAATATTGTAATTGTATAGAAATATTTATCAACTCCATGCACGATGCTGTTCTAATCTAAAAACTCAGAATAAGCTAATAGAGACATTGTTCGGTCCCTCGTTAGCCGGATCAAGATGCGCCAGCGCCGCGGGGGTCTGCGCGCGCGCATCTCGCCGCATAATCTATTATGCAACTACACTTCTCATATTGTTTGAACTTTTATTAAAATCCAAAGAAGCAGGCCGGTGGTTTTAGGAAAAAGCAATTAGATGGATACAACATTACGAAAATAATGATCTCTACGAAGGAATGGCGCATCTCGCTGCACATTGTTCTACACTATAGACTATACATTATCCCTTATAATCTGAACCTAAATCGCTCCACAAAAGGTAGGCATGCTAGTTCTTTTATGAAATACGATTTCACTATTACTTTAGGGATAATCGCCATGTAGAGTCGCCGCATTCCATGTTATCCTGTCCACACCTACTGTTTAATACTTTCACAAAAAGGGTGCAAACAATTGCTTGGAGATAATTAAATAAATTGTATATGTACAACGTTAAGTAGAACAATTATCTCACAATTAGAATAGAGCATCATGCATAGTAGTAGAGGATACACAAATTGGTTTACCAGAAACCTTTACAATTTATAACATTCGATGTTCTACTTCTTCAATAAAAACGCCATTTATTTTAAAGGGCACAAGTCTAATAAATATAGGATATCAATTTTATTATAGAATAAATATTTTATCAATGGGTGTCACCTGGTGTCTTCCACTTTAATAAATAAACACTGTTTTAATCATTCGTGTATTCCTGACGCTCTCGAAGAGAATGTGCTGCAAATATCTAATGCTGTTGTCTTATTTTATTTTATGACAGTTACGGGAGAAAGGTTTTAATATTCGCCCCGAAATAGATCCGACACAGCGACTGGAGAATGACATGTCGCCGACGTGGCGCAGCAATCTTATAAACAAGATACGGCTCACAAGTCACACTACAAATGTGCTCCGCGATGACAATGTAGGGCCAATTATTATATTGTTTTTCGGCGGCTCTTTGAAAAACAGATTATTTATATTTATTATAATATGAAAAATAAAACTTTTCTTGAGAGACAGTGTTTTGCAAGAGGTTGTGCCGTGGTGCATTGGCTATAGGCCGGCACGATCGGTGGCCTACATCTATGTATAGATGCTACTTGAAGTGAAAGTTTTACAGCCGGGTTTCGTATGATTATTGTGTAGCCCGTAACCGAATAGGGAGTGAGATGATAGAGGGCAACAGATATGTATTATTAACGTACTATATTCATTGGCATGGATAGTCACCGAATTGGTTCTGGTATCTCGTTTGTTCCCGATTCAAAAAACATAAATTTCAATGGTGCGAGAACTTTCCATAAGCTACACGTCGGCCTTACAACTAATGATTCGTTGATCAGGCTTTACACGTAGATTATAAAAAGGCGGCTACGTCGCGCCGCACATACAGTTAACATCTCACTCACATTCGCGTGAAGTGACGGCTATGTGAGATTTTATGCGGGTAAATACGCGGGGCACAACTTATAAATGGCTACTCTCAAGCCACACAAAACACGACACCATAGCTGTCGCTTTACGGCGGCATCATGTGAGCGAGAGATGCCTTCCCGGTCGTGCCTGCTAAATTGAAATACAGCATGGCACTACGCCTTAATAAACTGGTAAGCCTATAAGGCCTCAAATCCTACTATTTTCAATCGATGAAGCTCCATTTATTACATTCATATGAACTTTGAATGCATAAGACGAAACTTCTCACCGCAGGCCGATAAGCTCTGAGAAGTGGGACGCAAATATTAGAATATCGGAACATTTTCTTCACGATTAAATTCTTAATATTCCTGAATGTATAATAAAATGTGTTTCGAACATTTTTCAAATTATATTTTACTATTTTTCAACCATGTTTTTGTGTTAAAATTATATTTTTTTACAGTAAAAATGGGGCAAACACAGTCGGAGCATTTTAGTGACTATCGACGCCCCTAGATATTTGATAATTCCTTCATACTTCCACCACCTGTAATGTGTCACGGGATACTCACAAGCTGTGCAGCATCATGTGAGCGAAAGTCCATGGTCAGCCCAATGCAGCATGGCACTACCTCTCACTAACATGCACATAAGAAACACCCAGAAAGAAAGACAATGCAAGTCTTTGCTCGATTGTGAGGAAGGTCCAGCTAATCCTTATCCTAAGCATCTTGGATTCTACACCGTTGATAGACATCTGCACCGGTGGATGTCCTCCATAAATTTACCCATTGTTTAGTGTCCTATCCATAACAGAAATGAATTAGCCATTGCTGATGCCACTTCACATCAGGAAATCGTCGTCGCCTAAGTATTACTGCCTAAATGATCGGTTATGGCTACTCAAGCCACCGGGAATAGCAAAGAGCATCTTTCATAATTATAGAAAAATACATAAATTCTTCTCATCAATCAGTTAACGCCTGTTGAATATGACCGTCTCATTATAACGGTAAAGCAACAGACATTTGGGAGAAATATCCGTGTGTCGGGTTGCCATACCGTATGCTATTTAAAACATGCAATAATCTTAAATAACCAAACGAGGTAATTAATGACGTAATTAATGTAAACCAAACAAAAAACTTCGCATAAACTCTAGAGACAGTTTTTTTTTTCATCAAACATAGGCAACGCCATTAAAATGAAACGCGACTTCTTAATTGAGCTACAATGACAGGGAAAGAGTTTAAACCTCACTCGGATATACTGAAATAGATAGAATAACAAACAGATGTGGAGATTGTAAAAAAGTTACGTTTCGAATGACGGGATCGCGGTACTGTTGTACGGATAAAAAAATCGAGCGTTTTTATTTCTAACAAGGTTTTACAGCGGTTTCACGCGCGATAAACATATTGGGATTGTAATAATTTATATCTGTGCCCAAC
Organism: Eumaeus atala; assembly: GCA_017140195.1. Taxonomy (NCBI): domain Eukaryota; kingdom Metazoa; phylum Arthropoda; class Insecta; order Lepidoptera; family Lycaenidae; genus Eumaeus; species Eumaeus atala. The sequence continues at coordinate 605,774 of JAFELO010010640.1, read as the reverse complement.
CGGGTGCTTTTTGCCCACATGACACTTCCGTAAAGAGTCAACTATGAGGTCACATTTTATGTGACTTGTGTGAGTAGCCGGTGGCCCATTGGAAGAGAGGAAGAAAGAAGAGTAGCGATAATGTGGATATCTAGGGGCGACGGTAGTAGTCAAAGATGAGGAATCTTTTCCTTCCTATGCTATAAAATTAAAAAAAACAGTGAAACCATCTAAGGTGGAAACCACTTGATTTTGCTCTTGCACGCTGCAGGTAGGTTAATTATTTTAATTATATGTCCTAAGCATACCTGCATATATTTTTATAGGGAGTACTATAATAATAGTTAAATTAGCTATTATAAACATTCTCATATCTGGACACATCTCTCCCATCAGCGGAAGGGTGGGGGGTCGACCCCTTTCGATCAAAACCTAGGGTGGTAAAGCGATCATTACAATCCGACAACGGTGCATTAGGCTTATCTTCGCTTTCACAGGTCCGGAAAAAAGAAAAAAAAATGCTAGTAAGATGCATTTCGTACGCACCCTATGCATTCCATTGTATGTATACGCAATCGGCCTGAAGGTTCATTATCTAGCTGAGAACACCTTCCCTTACCCTTTATTTGTCACACACTATTTATTGTTTTAAAAACGTTTCAGGTTACGACTGTAAATTTTCAACTAAAATGTCCTTTGAACAGAAGGAAATAATATTAACCCTAAAATGCTACCGTTTTGTTAATTGTTGGGGACTTTTTATCTTAATGTTCTCTTGGAGTTTATTTATGAATTTAAATGGCCCCTGAAGATTCGGGGTTGGTGCTAATTTGAATTTTATGAACTTTATATTTACAACACCGAAAGGGGTTAATCCTTTGGGAATTAGTGGCTTGCTGTGTTTATATCGACCCAATATTATAAGACAAGAATTCAATACCTTATTTTATTTATTATAGCATATTCAATTTTTCACCAGATTAAATTTGCAATCATTCTTGTCATTTGTCTGTAAACCAAAACGTTATATACGCCTTGTTAGTCGTTTTTGAATTACTGCCAAACAAAAGTGCATTTATATTTTATCATTTAGCAATAAATTCATTTAGAGATCTTTTTTACAATTTTTTTTTAGCTTTGCTACAAATTACTACTTAAAATTCTTAAAATATTTTTGTAGTTTGTTTGGCTTTGAGTTGGGATCTTGCGTAACATTGATGTTACGTTTGATTGATGTTTTGGTTCCTGTGGGACCACTGACGCTCAAAAATACTTTTTTTTCTTTGCATTGCCTCCTTCACGTCTTCTTTTTTGTAGTATGGGGGGACAAACAAGAAACCGTAGCCCTTAACTACTACCGAACTTTTTTTTTTTACTACCGAATTTAACTACCGAAATCCGTGAATGCCAGCATAATTACCATTGCGACGCGAGATCCACCTTCTCACCTCCCCCCCCCCCCCC